>JAWPHD010002168.1:0-271306 GCA_037043455.1 Cyrtodaria siliqua
CCTGGTTAAAAAAACCCCCAGCGGCTTTTTTTTGCCACTGTCTGTTCCAAAGGCGGTATCCCTAATATCAAACCATGTGTGTTTGTGGTGTCTTATCTTGCCTTTTATTTCATCTTTATATATAGTTGTTCTTTGTTGCTGTGTGTGTTTGTGGTTGACTTAAATGTTACTTTTTCTGATCGATTTTTATATCTTCCTGATATGATTTGACTGTAGAACATAGCTGCTTAGGAATGAACAATAAAAGCAATTGTTCTGGATCTACTTATTTACTAGGTATGATGATATATAGCAAATAATGAGACCAGTTGTAACATAATAAGTACCCGATAACAATAATAATGACCCCAAACAATAATAATACCCTATACATTCCAAACTTATCTTTATTATTATTTAAGCTTTATATACAATGTGTTTCAAAGTGTAGCAATATGTATGTATATCTTTATGAAATAACATGTGTTCAAACCAATCGTTCTTTTACAAGTGCATTATTTAGCTACTACAAATTATTACCCCCACCCCACACCGGAAGTGAAAGGACATACTGGTTTGAGCTTGTCCGCCAGTCCGGACAGTCCGTCTGAGACCAAATCGTGTGTGTTTATCTCCTCATTCATTTGAATGTGGATTGTTGTAATATATGCGTCAGATTAGGTATGATGTGAAGATGTTAGCAAAGAAAAAATATTTTGATCCGCTATTTTTTAAATTAGTTTGGCCCCTTTGATTTTTAATATATGGCGTCCTGTAGACCAACATCTTGTGTTTTTAACTCTCATGTTAGGTGGATTGTTTATAGCTTGTGCATGTTGATTACATATGATCTGAGATGTCAGCGAAGAAACAACACAATTTTTATTTCATCATTTTTATATTGAGTTATGGCCCTTTGCTTTTAAATTAATATATTGTATAGGGAAATATTGCGTGTAATACTTCCTCAATCAGTTTTATGCAGATTATTTTAATAATATGCACGACGATTAAGTATATTGTATATGTAAGCGTAAACTCCCAGGCCCCTTTTACGCCGATATACAAATGCTCATTCTCTGTAACATACGAAAGACTCCTATCAAAAGGTTTTCGGACGATCGTCGTAACCAAACAGTTGGACAATCTGCCTACACAAACCGTCCTCAATCGTTCAATATCAACCACTTTTGTCCGGTAGGCTTGTATGAAGGCTTCGTCACGCTGTAACTTGACGGATGTTGGTTAACTGTCTACTTAATGCTTCACAAGTACTTCTCAACCAACGATGCCTCTGAAGCTGAAACCGGCAATGGTATGTATATTGAAGATATCCACGAATTTGGAGACCACAACATGTCCTTAGTATTAATTTATAGACGGATACCGGCATTATTAAATAGGTCCTGTGTTTGGGTTTTTGTCTGATACAATAGTTTTACCATCCATGTTGCAGTATCAAGCGCAGTCTCTTTTGAAAGTCCCTAAACGATACATTGAAATTTGGGTTTATTTTCTCCCCATTAAGCCATGGGAAAGCTTCTATTAGCACGATTTTATAACTGATATTTTGACAATATAACACGTTTAAAACATGTTTGTCAATGAAAAATGCGATAACCTGTTTAAAATTACATAGAAAAGGGGTCGGATGGGGTATGAAAGTTAATACTCGGACCACGTATTGAAGAACCCTTTCACAAAGAAGCAAAAACAGGGTTGGCTTGGGTATGTAATAAAACTTAATTTCGGCTTAAAAGGTTTGCATATTGTAAAATTGAAACATTTAATAGGTAGTTTTAAACAGGTTATTGCATTTTTTCAGTAAAAAATGTTTTTAAACATGTTTTATTGTTGAAATATCCGTTATAAAATCCTGCTATTATAAGCTTTCCCATGGCTTAATGTAAAACATGTTCTTGCATATATTGTCTTGGATAAATTAACTGGAGCATTGAAAAACACAATCTAAGTGCCCTGTCAAAAATAACTGAAAAGGAGATACCTTGGAAACAATATTATGTAAAAATACACTGACATTTTAAAACTTAAGGTATCTTGAAGAAACAGAAAATTAAAGAAATAAAATGTTATGAAAATACTAGTTCTTTGTTATATTTATACCATGATTTTTCGAGTATATGCGATTAATACTGCTTCTCGAGGGCCGCAGGCCCGAGAGTGCAGTATAAATCGCATACGAGACAAATATGCTACAAATGTTTTGTACCAGAGCTGAAATATACAGGCATTTATAGCACGGTTTAGGCTCAGCCTTTCAGGTTTATGAAAAATATATCATAAGAAAGAACAAAAGAAACCTATTGCACGTGTACGGGTAGATAATGCACGAGCGTTAGCGAGTGCATTATCGTCCGTACACGTGCAAGACTCATGCTCTATTGTATTTGTACCACAATAACTAACATATGCTGTGTTTATCCTCAGGTATTACACGGTGCATAGTGTGTATTTAGGATATTGTGGTACAATACACCTTAATAGTATGTGTAATGGAGTTATGATGTGTAAAAGTTATTGCAGATGTTGAAAAAGTATATCTGTTAAAACTAAATACATGGACACACCAGTATCTGTGGCTGTACATCCAACGATAAGTGTATATTATCGTATTTGACAAAAGTGTATAGTATCGTACAATCCAACAGTTTGAGTGATAACGCATTAAGCAAATATTTCGGGTAAAATAGTTATTATTTTAGAGAAATAGATCAATGCTGCGAAGTTAATTGCTAGTAGTTTATTATTGGTGTGTACGCAATGCGACGTATAAAGTATCGTATTTAACAGTATATTTACATAAT
Organism: Cyrtodaria siliqua; assembly: GCA_037043455.1. Taxonomy (NCBI): domain Eukaryota; kingdom Metazoa; phylum Mollusca; class Bivalvia; order Adapedonta; family Hiatellidae; genus Cyrtodaria; species Cyrtodaria siliqua. The sequence continues at coordinate 2,805 of JAWPHD010002168.1, forward strand.
CATTGCATCAGGAGCCGTTTATTTCTGCGAAGTCTAATAATAGCAGTCAAGTGTGTTTCCCGAGACTATACATTTCCGAGACTATACATTCCCGAGACTATACATTCCCGAGACTATACATTCGAGTTACGTCCAACACGCGAACAAAGGTATGGCTAAGCGTGCTGTTGCTGTTTGTCCGATAGATTTCGGTCATTTGTAAAATTCAATTTTACCACTTTAATTTACTATTTGGCATTCTGATGTGTACATGTTTCAGGTTCATACTCAAATCAGTGTCATGATGCACGGCGAAGAAATAGCTCAAATAAGATATTGAATATTTATTTTAAAAAAGCATGCAAGATATTATTTAAAAAGAAAGTTTAGAAAAATGTGTTTGCAGAAGCTTTACTAAAAACATAATTGTATAATTAGGAAATATGATATGTTACCTGGTAAACGGCGGTAGTCTGGCTTCGTGTATCTGTGTGTACGTTGTTATTTAACGGCGTCCCTGAAAAGGGGACAGTGGTATTGACATTACCGGATCAATTATTTGTTCTAACACGAATTGTTTATCATAATATCTGACATTGCTGTTGGCATTTAGTGATGCGGAGATATGTATCGGCGACTTCAATTCTGTAATAAGATAAACACGCCAAATATGAGACTAATCTCCCTATAGAAACCAGAGCACCCAAACCCAATGGCAACGTAGGTCCGCATGTAATATAGCGACGTGAAAATATCAAACTCAAGAATAGTCTTTAATATGTATTTTATTCAACTACTATCTAATTATATTTCACAATAAAACTATACACAGTTAAAAAACCAGAGTAAATATTCAACTTTGATTAAATGCACAAGTTACAATTCGTAAGCAGTTCTAACTTTCAAAAGTGCGAGCTTAGCCGTCAAAATGAATCTGAATTAATATCTATCAATCTGTAAGTATCTCTGACCAGTTTATAAGAATCTCCCGAATGAAGGCAATCTCGTATATTATATAGCGTGACCAAGTCCCACCTTTGAACTGTCACGTGTACCCTCGACCATGAACTCTAACCTCTGAAACTGGTTCTAGGACGCAAAATTTGGGGTCAATCGTACAAATCTCCTCTTTTTGGAGTAAACAAAATATTTAACTTACTTTCCAAAATGCTGATATAGGGTATTTATACAATTCTCCCAAAGGTTGCACCAGTCATTCCATTATTTCAACAGACTGACCTCTACTTAACTAAAGGTTATTGTCATACTGTTACTAACTATATACTTAATTGGGTTAATTAACTTTCATGCGCATCAGTCATGAACTTTCAGAGGAAATGGTCAAACCCAGGCCTTTACACAAACAACGTAATTAAGCTACTTCTGAGACAAATGACAGAGGCCGTGAATGAATGTTGGTCACCTAGTTTTTCATGTACATGTTATGATCAGGCATGGGTGCAATATAATATCTTACTTTAAGACCCCCCAAGCTCACTATAACACATGCCATACATACACACATAGGAATTATACACTATAATTTCTTACAAGGCCAACACATCAAGGTATATAGATCAGAGAATAATCAAATCAAAACATGTTATCACATACATAAGTTTACACAATGTCAGTTAGTCCAAATTATTCATATGTTTAGAGTCTATACTGATTGCAATAATTAATGTTGTAGTCCACAATTGTTCAGTGTTAATTGTTATGTATAGTTCATCACTGTTTTAGTTAATGATATCCCGTTGGTATGACATCTGACATCTGGTTGGTATGACATGTTGGTATGACATCATGTAGGTATGACATCTGATTGGTGTGACATCATGTTGGTATGACATCTCGTTGGTATGACATCATGTTGGTATGACATCACGTTGGTTCGCCAGTGTACCAGTATATATTTGGTACACATACGCCTCGTCAAGTAATATCCAATTTTAATTACTTGAAGTTGTCTCCTTACTGCCTTTAATTCCATTACGCACACCCTTGGTGTGTATGATTGTGTCTGCTGTCTGCACTGGTTATTTCCCTTTCTCCATAAAATTAAACTACAAGTTCATTACTCTGAATACATTGTCTATTTACAAGGTTACAAAATGTCTCAAGTGTGTTCTTAGCTTAACTTTCTTCTGCCTTAAGTCACGTTGAGCGCCACCCAAGGTCTTTTCAGCATCTTAAGTTTACGCGTTATCTCTTCACCAATCAAACCTTTGAGAGAAATGAGAGGACTTGGTTATATAATTAAACACACTTGAACATATATTTACATACTGCTTCTGAGCCACTCTGTTTTGTTCGAGGAGAACCTCAGTTGTCGGTAGTCCCCTGCTGTACGTCAAATCCACGATACAGCGGTCTCAAAACCATTGGCTTGTCCCTTTTCCCATTTGACAGAGTCAGGTGTTTGTCCGCTCGACTCTGAGACTCGGATAATGACGCCGCTTCGCCAGGCATCTCTGGAATATCGTAATGTACGTCTCCTTCACATGGGTCTGGACTCTGCAGTGGAATGACATGCATACGCCCCCTATACGACCATTTTCTAATTTTAGAGAGTAACCATTTTTTATAATGTTTGGCTAAGTATTTAATAATAATTAAAAATATTAGAAAACCCACTATTGCCAAAACAAGTTTTACATAATCCCAATTTGAGTATTTCTCATCATTTGGCATATCTTCAATCTCTTGAATATCCCCTAATTTACTTTTAAGTTCTGATATTGGGAATTCGCCAAGAGCACTTAAACTCTTAGGTACTATAATCGCCTTTTCCGACGAATTTACCATAACGTTAAGTTTAATGTTTATAGCCGTGAAATCTAGCTCCTTTAAGAAAACCAGTGTTGGAGTGACAGTATAATTTGATTGGTTTTCGTACGCGCCTACAAGTGTCAAACGTTCAGACGTGGCGGTACATGCCGGATCTACATTAAAGTAACCATATGGTGGATTAATTTTTAAGGTTGTTGGTGGTTTATTTTTACAGTTTATATGAAAGGTCAGTTCTTCGTTGGTCATTAAAAAGTATGTCGTTTTAGCGACATATATAGCTTTGGGCAAATCCATTGATGATGCATACAGTTCGCAGTATTTAGACGACCGCTCTGTATTTTTAATAAATAGATTTACTAGACAAGAGGTTGATTGGTATGTATTTTGGATGCCTCTTTTTAAACTACATGACCTTATCAATGGATCTTTACAGTAACCTGCCTCTGTTTCTGATAGAAAGAAGTAAAGCGTTCTTTCCTGATTGATAGCTAGAAAATCACTTTCTAGCTTATAGTATGTTACAATACCTTTCGAGTCAGTGGTTTTTACATCACTGTAAGGGAAGAACAAACTGTTTGCGCAATATAACTCGAACAGTCGTGTATGTCCTACCAACATAATTTCGGTGACTACAATTATCTGTTCGCCGTCTAAATAAGCATTTCAAGTGTTTGTAGTAATCAAACAAGTTTTCGTATGGGTCAATGGGCAATGAGAGAGTTGCAGGGAGTTGAGCACTTATCCCTAAGAGAGCCTCTTGAAGTTGACTTGCTGGAATGATATTCTCACTTAGACGACCTATTGTGAGTATATTCAATTTGATCTCTAATTGAAGGTAATAATACATGCAACTTTGAGTTACTGCCTTGATTTCATCTACGATTAGACTCATTTTCGTGAACAAATATAGAAACTTATCAATGTTTCCTATATGTCTGTTAAGGTAACCTCTAGTATTTACAAATTCTGCACTTAACGTCCGCAGAGTTTCCAATACCTCATTAATATTTTGCCTGTTTTCTGATACCGCAAATGATGTTGTGTTCATTACTGACACACTATCTGAAAGTGAATGCTCTAATACTTTCTGGTTGCTTGCTAACTTTTTTATATTACGTCTTACACTATCTAGATCAGCCTGTGATAATAGTCCTATTCCTTCCGTAAAAAGTGGGGCTAAGAAACCAAATAACGCTCGTTTCGGTCTTTTTGTCTGAGCTGAATGTCTTAACCTCTTATATTCAGCAAATGTGGCCACTAGTCCGTCATGTAAGTCTTGGGTTGCATTTAATTCGTGTCTAAGGCCTTGAAATACTCTATTATACTGGTGAAATTCAACATATAAGCCTTTATGGGCTTCGCTGATGTTGGTGGACATGTTACCATACACCATAAAATTTACACCCTTAGTATCATCTAAGGAATCTTGGGAGCCGTACACTGACATAATCGTGTCAGCGAGAGCAGCAGCCTTTGTTATGTCGTCTGATAATTTGTCTAAAAAATCGTCGTAGGGTTCCATCGAGATAACAAATGATAAGATCCAGCGAGCATTACTCATACTGAATTCAGTCACTTTGTTAAAGAAAACATTTTCTACTACCATACAGTCAATGGTTACTCCCCAAACTAGGATAAACGTCAGTAAAAATGTAATGGTCCCTGAAATAAGCAAAAAGAAAAGTCTAAGTCGTCAAGTCCCTAAATCTTGTGTCAAAGTCTTCAATTTAGGTTTGGTTGCATTCTGTAAGTCTCATTCGGTAAAAGAATTCGTGCAAAGTTTCGTATTCTCGGTTTGGTGTGCCGTTACTATAAAAATACGTTTTGCACAATGGGCATACATCAGCACCACGTGGTGTACAGTCAGGGTGTGCTCTAGATAAACAACATGGTAGTCTATACTGTGGAGAACACTTGTTTATTTTCTGTTTACATACCACACACGTCAGTGATTTTAAATACCTATGTCTAGCTTCCATTAAGGTCAATGTCTTACTTAAAAGGTCACCTGTCCTTTCAGTCAGTTGACCGTCTGCTGTTGAACATTTTTGTTCACAGTTTTCGACCAATTCAATTAGTCCGTCGTCGGTCAATTCAGGGTCATAGTGTTTTATCACCGTGTGAACGACTTGCAGTCCTTCACAACCGTGCAACCCTGAAATCCTACCTATCTCTACCAGTAGTCTGGTAGGCATGTTGGTGTCGTACGCAAAAAGTATAAGCATTTCTAAAAAGTAATTACTTTGATAGAAAAACATGAGTTGCACAAGAGCGTACATACTCAGTCCGTCCATTGTTCTATACAATCGGTCATACGAGAAACGTTGCCCCAAAAAGAGTAGTATCATCGGCATTTTGCTAAGTTTACCCCTTAAATAAGGGAAATCTATCTCGTAAAAAGTCAATACTGCTAGGGCTTCTAACCCATCATGTGCGGCTAACCTAGATAGGTATTTCGACCTATATTCATTTGTGTATATTTCTAGGGGAATGTCCCTCTCTTCGGCTAACTCTCGTAAATTTATAGAAAATGTCGGTCCCATTTCTTCTCCCTGGGCTGGGTTGTTTGGAGCGGCCATTTTTAAACTATCTGTGAAATACACAGGAAAAATATGATTGGTTAGATATAGACACCTTGGATATATATTGGTTTAGAATAAGGTATGCGAAAGGCCCTACTTCAATTTATTTTGACATCAATAATTATCCCTTTTTCATCGCGTAACCTGTACTGCCCCTAATATTATCCCCGTGTCACCTAATTTACTATCTACCATAATCATAACCTATTTTACTATCTACTATAATCATAATATACATTACTCCACTAGTTACTTAGTATCTCCCTATAACTCAATCGAGCGCCTAATTAATACAGACGGTACCGATAATCACGATACAATACATGATGTATATCTCGATTCCTCCCTTAGTTTTACCTTGCCGTAAAACACCGATCCTAACCTATCTTAAGGTTCGTCTCCGCTAGTTCTCAAATTAACTAGCCTGTCCCCTATTGCTCATTTCGAGTGTTTATGGGTCGACTCGAGTGTTCGACCACCCAACTCGACCACTTAGCAAAACAATACTGTTAAACACAGTACGTAGCATAGCTTCTACCCCGATAGCTCAATTAGTTTTACCTTCCCGTAAAACACAGCACCTAACCTAACTTAAGGTACTCTTCCACTAGTTCTCCACTAAAACCTAACCTATCGCCTATGACTCTGTCGAGTGCCTTACCGAACAGGCAATACCGTTAAACACAGTACAATACGATATCGTATATCCCGACTTCTCAGTCGCCAGTGTATTGAAATGAGGACCTAAACGCCATACGATGACTATTAATTCAAGGTCAATATCGCAAACACACGATATAAATACCTAGACAGGTATTTCTCGGTGGACCGTACCTTGACGGTCCTACACTAAGCTAATCTATCTCGGTGACCCCTTCCTCCTAGAGCCCCGCTACGCTAACTTCCATATCCTCCTCGTTCTGGCACAAACCTTCAGAACTACATTGTCGCCTTAGAGGGGATATACCCTCAGGCCGCATCAATCTCTCATCATCGCCGACGTCCATACTGCTGCTACTACTACCACTACTACTACTACTACTACTACTACTACTATCTACCCTACCATTACGACTATTATTATCTTTGCGCTGACTAAAATACCTACTATCTACCCTGTCACTCTCATTATCACTATATTTACTACTACTGCTGCTACTTCTGCTACTACTACTTCTCCTGGGCTGCTTCTCGCCCCTTAGCCTATTGTTTCTTTCTCGTAACCTACGGGCTAACTCAAACAATGGGATCGAATCTTCCTCATCCGAATCGTCACTTTCTTTACAGTACCGGTGTGCTAGCCTCTCCACCGGTGCACTATCCACCTGTGCACTATCTGAACTACTGCTACTTAACTCACTGTCACTACTCTCTGGGGGTGCGGCAAGTACCGCCTTCCTTATTGGTCGCCCCCTTTCATTCTGAGGTGTCTCCCACTCCTCCAAATTTGCTAAACGCAAATGTCTCGTATGAGATTTACGAGTTTTATTATCCAATTGGCATTTTATGACATATGTCAGTGGGGATTTTTTCTCGATAATTCTATAGAAAGGGACCCACCGTGAGTCTAATTTACTAGTCCTAACGTGGTTCTTTAAAAACACCGCGTCCCCTACCTTAAACTCGACATCTTTACTAGACTTATCTGCCCGTAACTTTCTTTTTCGCTTTACACGTTTCATTCTATTGAAAACTTTAGTAAATGCAATATGTTGCTGCTGCAGGCATATCTCGTGGGCGTCTTCGCCTTCGTACTTCCTACGGGGTTTCAAAATAACGTCAAGTGGTAACGTTGCATCCCTACCATACAGGAGGTTGAAGGGTGTTCTCTGAGTTGACTCATTTACAGTCATTCTTAACCCCGCTAAGGTCTGATTTAGAAATATATCCCAAGAGTTTGGTTCATTTTTTACTTTCTTTGCAAGTAAATTAACTATAGCTTTGTGTGAGACCTCTACTTGACCATTTGCATGGGGTGAATAGAACGATGTCATAATACACTTAACATTCATTTTAGTCAAAGTATCTACAACCTCCCTTGCTACATTCTCGCCCCCGTTATCGGACATATAGCATATCGGAAGAGAATGTCTTGAAAATATTTCATCCAATAGTATGTGTAGTATATTGGAACTGGTTTTCGAAGGTAATGGAAAGCACTCTAACCACCCACTATAGCTATCTATTACAGTGTATATATATCTGTTACCTGACAGTGTTTCTGGTAATGGTCCCATGATGTCTCCTGCTATTTTACTGACTGGATACGGGCTTATTTCAGTTTCCCCCATAGGTGGTTTAATGGCCACCATATTTCGTTGTTGACATTCAACACACCTGTTGACTAACTCGTAAACTAATTTGTACATATTAGGCACATAGTACTTTTCCTTTAAAGTATGGAACGTGCGATCTACACCTGAGTGGGCAAGACAGTGACAGCTTTGTAATAACTCTTTGGTCAAGTGCTCTGGAACATAAAGCCGAATTACAGGGTCGTTATCTACGTCGCTGACATAGTAAAGAACACCATCCATAATAATGAAATTCCTCTCAGTTGTTTTATTAGCTTTACCTTCGTTTAACTGTGTTAGAATGATACTTAAGGCTGGGTCTCGTGACTGCTCTATTTTCATGTCTAGATCTAATAAGGTTGGCCTGCCGAGGTCATCTATAATTGGCTTGGTTGCATGTAAGTAATTTGTAGGGTCGATATGTGAAGTGTCAACAATGTTGACCTTATAATTTGTAGGGTCGATAGGTGAAGTGTCAACAATGTTGACCTTATATGCCCTGTCTGTAACCGTTATTTCTACTTCTGGATCATTAGAGTTATTATCGCAAGTGCTCCCGTCTGGGACGCGGCTCAAAAGGTCGGAAATATAATTATTTCGACCCGGAATGTAATTTATATCGCAGTCAAAGGCCTGTATTGTAAGTGACCACATGGCCATTTTTCTATTACTAAAGGGATGTTTATTTAACAGACATTTAAGTGGTTTATGATCCGTAAATATTTTTACATGGGACCCGAGCAGATAATGTTGGAACTTTTGTAAACTGTAAACTATGCTATATAACTCGTTTTCTATAGTTGGCCAACGCGTCTGCGTGTCCGTTAACTTGTGGGAAAGGAAATATAGTGGTTTCTCTATTGGGCTACCTTCCTCATCAGTGTCTTCTTGACACAGCACGGAGCCGATACATTTATCGGATGCATCCGTATACAGGATAAACTCTTTTTCCATATTTGGGTAAGCTAGTAATGGTACTACGGTCAGGCTTTCCTTTAAAAATTCAAAAGCTTTCTGACAAGGGTCGTCCCACTTAAACCGTGCATTTTTCTTTGTGAGTTTGAATAGAGGACCTGCTATCTCACTGAAGTTAGGGATAAATCTTCTATAATACCCTATCATGGCGCAAAACCCTCTTACACCTTTAACATTTATTGGCGGGGCCAGCCCCTTTATTGCCTCTACTTTCTTGCTTTCAGGCTTGACGCCCTCTTTACTTATAATGAACCCCAAGTGTTTTGTTTCTTGTTTCATGAATTGACACTTACTTAACTTCATTTTAAGTTTATGTTTCCTCATTCTACCAAGGACTAGCTGTAAGTGAACTAAGTGTTCTTCTACCGATTTTGAGAATACTATAACATCATCTACATATGGAAGTGCGAAATGTTCGAAACCCTGTAGTGCTATAGTCATCATTTCGGTGAAATAACTAGGACTGTTCTTGAGGCCAAAACACATGCGATTATATTCCATCAGTCCTCTACTACTACTAAAAGCTGTTTTTTCTCGGTCGTCGGGATGAATATTTATGCAGAAAAAACCCGCAAAGAGGTCAAGCGAGCTAAACACTTGACTTCCACCCAATCGTTCCAGTACGGAATCGATCAATGGCATTGGGAACGCATATGTTTTCGTAACCTTATTCAAGAGTCTAAAATCTACTACCAACCTCTTAGTATTATCTGCCTTGGGTACTAGGATAGTAGGGGAAGAATAAGGACTTCTAGATCTACTGATTATTCCTGCTTTTAACAACTGGTCTACTGCTGCCTCAACTATGGGTATATCATTCAATGGGGTCCTATATGGTCTCAGCTTAACCGGAGGGCTATCCCCCGTCTCAATCCGCATTTGCAGAATATCTGTTTCTTCTAAATCTAATTCTGAGAACGCTACTGCATCTAAATTCCTATAAACCAGATCACCTATTTTTTGTTTGTATTCGGTGGGAACGTTTATTTGACTAACTACCTCTTCGTAACTACTTGGTCTATCGGATCTACTTTTACTATTTTTGTACTGACCGTCTACTTGTTGTCCCCTGTGGGAGTTTATTGTACCTATCTGATTAATGTGTTCTACCTGCGCTACTACGCTACCACGTTTTAGGTTGTAACTACGCCTGCTGTGATTTACAATTAAAATAGGTATTTTGTTACTACTTTTTACTTCTATAACTGATTCGATTATCTGTAGGTCAGGTGTCTCTGCCATATAACCTGTTTCTCTGTCCGCAACCAACATTGTTCCGTCTTTAAATACTTCTTTTACTGCATTTTTAACTCTACCTTTACACAGAACCATCGAATATGGTTTTAATTTATTTTTGCTAGAGCGTGTAGTCGAGTTGAGTACATTAATATTCGTAATCTTTGTATAACCTGATAACTAAAAGCTACGTCATCAGGGCTACTACCTTTACCATAAACTTTGAAAAACATGCCAAACATTTAATTTGTCCAAAAAAATACATTTGTATAACGAAATAAGTTGTTTCTTTATAATATTGGAGGATATTCTGATGTTTCGCTTAGATAATAATACGGAAAGTACTGAGCGTCGTAGGTTTGTCGAATAGGATATAAGGTCTGGATGCGTTGTCATGTTGAAGGGGCGTTAAAGTAGCAGAATGCTTTGTATTTGTTTTGTTGCCTTTTTATTGAAACACATGTATGCCATTTACGTGAGGAAGCCTGCCATCAGTTTTATTAAGACATTATTATCATATGTGGAATGTATAATAAAATGCAAGCAAGCATTGAAGGTGATAAATAGCCCCACTCCACAGACATTATTTAGTAAGATCAAGGACAATAACTCTGCATGGTATTGAGTGAACTATTTACACTTCATGTTTATCTAGTCGTTTTTTGTTGTTGTATTGAGGGTAGCTAAAAGTTCATCACTCTCCTAATTAATTAATTTATTTATTTGATCCATTATTTAGTTCATATAACTGATTAAAGCAAATAAATTATCACAATATACATATTAAAGTATGTCATGAAACCTTTACGTAGAAATAGAAATAAAAGGCAAAACAGAATACAAACTGCGAAGACAAATCTTCAATGCATTTGATCTGAAATGCCTTGAAAGGCAATTTTTAAAAGATTTCCAATAACCCCACCCATCAAAACATCATAAGAAGCATGTACAACAAGTGTTCATTCCATCATTCATTGTGGGCATAATGGGTGTGTGTGTGTTCCATCATTCATTGTGGGCATAATGGGTGTGTGTGTGTTCCATCATTCATTGTGGGCATAATGGCTGTGTGTGTGTTCCATCATTTATTGTGGGCATAATGGGTGTGTGTGTGTGTGATACTGTTACAAAATAATATAAAACACATATCAACTACTATTATGAGTTATTGACACTGGTGGCAAACAGTCAATTCTCCATATCGTAGACAAATGCATTTAGGTATACAGGTTTCACGACGGGCTCTGCCAACTTAGATTTTCGTTCTAGGTTTGACAGTCGCTATCATTTTAATAATTATTATTTATCATTCCGCATACTTTCGAAGTGAAAAGAATCATTTATCAATTGTTAGTAAATCTAATAATCATATTAAATCGAATATTGAACAAAATCGCTCGATTTAAAGAAAATATAGATAATGACCCAGTTGCGTTCAAGTACCCCAAATAAATGAATAACACAGAACGAACGCTGAACGAACGGAACGCAGAATGAACTCAGATCGAACGCAGAATGAACGTTGTGCGATCAATATTTTAAAAATGCATTTACGTTCGTTCGTTGCGTTCGTTTTGAGCGTTTATTGTTTTAAAAAATGAACTATGAATGCATTTTGTAAAACGCTAAATGTTGAAAACGAACGAAATGAACGAAACGAACTCAAATGCATTTCCCTATTTCGAATAACTTCTAGTATTATCCTTTTGAGTTGATAAACATCTCGATTTAAACGAAGTGCGGTTTTCAGCATTTTATAATAAAGAATTACACTGTATAAATGGTGTTTTGAACCGCTGAAGCACGATTACACATCTACTTTATTATTTACTGATTCAAAATGAGAAATATGTTATTTCTTGTGTAGCACACTACTTTAAATTTGTTCAATATAAAACAAAATAATGTTCGATACATCGTTATATGTTGTTATATATGTTACTTTGTTGATGAAAATAACATAAACCCGGAAGAAAACAGATCGATCATCATGTGCACCACCAAGTAATGTCAACAGAAATAACCATTCTTGATCATATAAACATAAGTCGCCTACTCGTGATAAAAAATCGCATGTCTAGATATCATGCGTAATGTAATCTTGAGAGATGTTGCGATTGATAAACGCTGAACGAACGAACGCTAAGGCATTTTCTCCGTTTGTGCATTTAAACAGACACATTATGTTGCGTTCGTTCCGTGCATTTAAATGAAGGCGTAGTTTCGTTTATAAATGCTGAATGCATAACGCAAATCATTTGCATTTTTAAAATTAAAATGCAAACGGAATGCAAACGGAATGCATTTTTGGGGTATTTGAACGCAATTCGGTCTGTATAAAAATCGAACAGGAAAAGCAGCATTCAAGGACGACAGTCAACCACAAACACACAGAGAAACAAGGAACAAAATTAAAGATGAATAAAAGGCCAAATAAGACATCACAAAAAGTTGACAATAGAGCTACCGCCTTCGAACGGTCAGTGGCAAAAAAGGCCGCTGGGGGTTTAAACCAGGTTCTAGGATGCATCAAACCTCACACTTACCCTACTGTCATCCCAATAAAACTGGACAGTGTAAATAACGAAATTCCCGCCATAAACTATTATCTAACGAACAAGGCAGCATAAATAGGCAAAATAAGTAAAACACAAAGATGCTCGGGTGTATATAAAAATACAAAAAAAACCGATAGCATAGAAAACCACAAAGAAGGTATTCAGTAACTTGGCAGAAGCCAGAGCAACAAGAGAACAAACCAAAAAGGCACATCAAGACAAGATTACAGATAAACATCAAACGTTACCGTCCATTTGGGCGTTAGGTAGAGGTCATCATAGAGTCCAAAACGTGTCCGGTAATCGTACAATTAATGAGGACAGCTTAGTGGTGGACTGTAAATGGGTCCACCACATAGTGCATATTTTCTTCACCGATCTCTGGTTCAGCACGTTGATGTCTTGGAGGGGAAGGGATCCCAAACAATCGAGGCATATTCTATCACTGATGTACGCATGTTTTGGTCCAGAGTCTGATAGTCCTTCGGAAGAAGTATATTATGGAGTTTGTTTTCTTGGCAACTGTTGTAATATGGGGAAAAAAAGTTACTGTAAGTGGCAATTGGTCCTATGTGGTTTTGCCCTTTTACTTTTAAGTGTGAGCTTGATCTTAGAACCACGGACCTGGATTTTGTCACGTTATGTCAGAGTTATTCACAGGACACGATTGTGCGGACGTACGGACTGACATACGGACGGACGGTGTGACTACTATATGCCTCTCTTAAAACAGTAACAATCATTTTAAGTTTGGTAAAAATCAGATGAACAATTAAAGCCCTAATATTTAAACAAGGTAAACTATAAATTGTTTAACTTATTCAAGGGCCATACCCTTGTTTTTATTGGTTTGATCTTACTGGTTTTCGAACTTGTTCGAGCTTGCATTGATATTAACACTCTGATAAAGTTTAATAAAGATTAAATGAAAAACGAAGTCTTAACGAGACAAATGTTAACAACAGACGACGGACAACTCGGCATCCAATAAGGTCTGCTGGCCTATTGCCAGTAGAGCTAAAATCACAGAGAAATATTGATATTATATTGAGTCAGTAAATTAAAACACATCAGAAACAAAAGAGTCATAATATTTTATAAAGAATGCGTTAATTTTCCCGTAAAAAAATCTAGAAATGAACATGTCAACGAACACAAAACTGAACGAACACAAAACTGAGGCATATTGCGAGTTTGGCAGATATAAAAGCAGCATTGCTATGCGTGTAAGGAATGTACCCGTAATTGAATTTGATGAATTCTGCATGTTTTCCTTGAAAACTATAACTGTTAATAACATGTAATTTTAAATCGAAAATGAATATATTAATTTGAAAAATATTATAAAATAATATTATGCCAAAATTTACAAAGTTAAACATATCCTTTGCAAAATTACCATATTTCCATGCATTGTCACGTAAAAATGGGGCTGAGATTACTTTGCTCTAAATAAGTTATGTTTCTAGTGACCGACATCAACTATTCAAATTAAAATAAATATTACAGTTTAAACTAAAAAGTCGGAAGTTTTTATTCATGTGTACGGAATGTGTAGTTATTTGTAACAGTTATCTATACACAATTTCTCCACCTCCAAATACAATAGGCTCGAAATATGTAATATGGACTTTGACAGGTCAAGTTTTGACAAAAAAAATTGTCAAGTGTTACAAGCGTCTCACGGACAAAACGCGTTACTTTTTCTGCAATTATGTGGACAGAAAGCGACGCGCGGACAAAAGGATATAAATTAATAGAATAGTCACTTTTTGAGATTTTGTGCGGACAAAAAGCGCCATGCAGACAAAAGGATATAAATTAATAGAATATACCGTACACATGATTCTGAAATTATTATACTGCTTCGTTGGTCCTGATCATCTTCGACCCTTGACTTTTAAATACAAACGTCTAGACCCTTTGTGCAGAAAAAATGTATGTTTGGCCTTCCAGATTTAGTTATCAATGGAACGATGAAGTTTTTTTCTTGTTAATGTATTAGTTTATGCTATGCACTAATGCATTGTCTTTCTGTCGTTCTCCCCATCTTGGATAGCACGCGTGTCTCTGGGAGTCAATCAGAAACGATACCAGTATTTCGGTAAACTGGAAGCAGCTTCATTTTATTTTTAGAAGAAAGCTTCTGGACGTTTGTCTTGAAAAAAAGCAAACGTCGCAGATGATCGATACTAACTGCTTCAGAGAGCTCATTATTTTATGTTCTTATGAAAAAAGCTTTTATAAAACAGTTTCGACTATTTTTACTTTTAATGCAAAAACATGTTGTAAGTTTATCAATGTGTATTTAGTTGAGTGCACAATACAATATTTTAAGATCAACTAAAATACTTGTACCAATACAAATCCAAAATACCAATATTTTCCTGTCTGTTATTGCGTCAGGTTTGTAGTTCAAAAGTTAGTTAGTTTAAAGATATTCATTTTACATGGATTGTAACGAAAGCGCTATGAACTTATTTTAATCACTCTCGATGTCTTCCTGGGTAGAATTCTAAGCAAATGCAGATAAAGTGTCTTGCTCGGGGACACAACACATATGGTACTGACGAGGATCGAACCCACGACTTTTCGATCATGAGTCCAACGCTCTACCACGCTCTACCACTAGACCACTGCGCTCATATGTTGCAATTTCTCCCGTGCGTGGAGTCAACATTTTTATTCTTTTCGGGACTGGACTTCGAAGACTTTGCAGATTGCTGTTGTCGTGCAGGCTTTGTCCAGTGAACTCGAACTCATCGATATCGCGGACATTTCCTTTCTGTTCCGGTGATGATATTAAATCAGTAATATTGGATTTATAATATCCTAATTTCCTTATATTTCTCATGTACAGTCTATCATGTTTACTGTTAGGTATTGGCCGAAGGACAGCCTCTCATTTGGAACAAAACCAAAGTTTGTTGAAATCAGTCCATATACATTTATCGAATTTTTCATTCAGCAAGAGTGTTCTTGCAGTTTTATCGCATTAATAACATTGTTGTTCCATATTCACTCTTTTCAGTTTTTCAAACTGAAACACAACAACAAAACGATAAGAGATACAAGATAAATGACCCCAGTATCAGATGTATTTGTCTTTAAATCGTAATAAAAACATTCAAGTGCTGATAAAGTATAAGATGTTAGTAATATATAAGGTTGCCGATTAATGTTGCTACCTGCAGCAAATATATCTGAATAGCAGGTCCTACACGGTAAACCAAACAGCGATATACACAGTAACCTTTTTCTTAACACGCATATTACATCTTGTTCTATAGGATGAACAATGATATATTTCAAACTCAATGGGGGCACATGCGCCTAACGTACAAACAGTGGGATAATATTCGCTGATTTTTTACCAGAACAGATGCGTATGTGCTTTCCTAACGATACAAATACACAACAATCATGTTGTTACTCGCTTCATTTGTTTTTGTTTACACAAACGTGTTCAGTTTGGATATCGTTTACTTACACCTACCTCTAGTTAAAGCTCGGACAGGAGTCCGTGTTTAATAATGGACTATTTGGCCGCATGCCACGTACATTGAATTGGTGTTGAAACCTAACTTAAAGAAGATATCGGCTAAATAATAAAGTACCTACCTCTCGTGTTCCCGGCTGTCCGCCGTCTTGGAAAGTCTACACGGTTAACAAAAAACTCTACACGGTTTCACGTACCAGACAATGACATTGATATTGGGATTTTTGTCTGTCAGGGCAATATTCTCAGTCTGACGATAGTGAAAATTAGAAGTTACTGATTATTAAAGGGGTCAGCTTTGTTTAATGGCATGAATACAAGGCAGCAACTAGAGACTCGTTAAACGTTGACTCTGGGCCGCATCGCCACTTTAGAAACAGTACTACAAGGACACGACAATATATCGTAATCATTAGGTACATGCACCAGGCAACCGACGTCATCTGATTGGAATCATCAGGCAACCGACGTCATCTGATTGGAATCATCAGGCAACCGACGTCATCTGATTGGATCATGTAAAGAATTAATAAGCAATGAGATTCTGTATGTTGCCTGGAGATATAACCTTTATCTGAACCGTCCTGCAACTTTGTATTGGATTTTAATATACCAGGTATATAACTCTAGCGTTACAGTTGCGTCTGTGTTTGATGGTTAATCTCCCTTAGCTTGTTATATTCATATGTATATAGATATATACGATTATTAAACAATGAGCATATTAACGGAAGTATTCAAGTTTTGCTATTTAATGTCGTGTTGTCAGTCATATGAATTCTTCAAATACAAAATCATATAGCAACAAAACTCAAAATATCTAGTTATGATGTTTTCGCTAAAAGCCTTTGTTAACAGAAATACTTATGACATACTTCTGTCTTCAGATCTTTTACATAACTCTTTTCGTGGTCATAAATAATATAATTGAATCATTAATGGACAAATACCGTCAAATAAAGTGTGGAGCTGTCTCTTCCATAACACTACGCGATGATGAATCGTCATTTTGTAATCAGCTACGATTCATGGTATTTTGGAATTCTGTACCGTTAGTGATATAACAAGCAAAGAATCGTACACGTGTTTGCTTTATTTAGATATGACGTCACGTTACAAAAAATTCAGAATTAAGAATCATTTCTGTTGAATATTATACCTCAACAAAGATAGTTGAAACGCACATTTTCGAGGAATGCAAAATTATTCTTAATATACTAAATAAAAAAATAAAAAAATGAACCAAAACCTTGAGAATGTGACAATTTTAAACTTTAGATGCCTGTAAAATAAAACCATCCGCTAACGTAGAAGTTTATATCGGCATTTAATTTGAAGTTTAACTCATTATGTATAATTCATGTGTGTCAATTTAATATATGTGTATGTGTAAAATCAAATGTATAGAAATATAAAAAAATACTTACCTGTTTTACAACACATTTGAAATACTTTGTCAGCTAAACAATTCATAAAATGTTGTTTTGATAGAAATAAATCATTCATATCATATATGTTTTATCTGATTTGTACCTACTGTGTCTGTCAATTTGTCGGTCAACACTTGCTTAAATAGCAAAGAGATATGTTTAAACACGACAAATCCCAAATAAGTACTAGCGACCGCGCGATATAACAAAGGTCATCAGAATTGATCCGAAAATAGCATTAATATCACGAACAAATACCTTGTTAAATAAAATCACATACGTTTTATATCAGCGGAAGATAATAAATGTTCGAAATATTCTGACATCTGATTTATTATTTGGCCATCCGAGGTGTGCCGTATAGCCTTCATCAAGTAATGTTGGAGAAATCTAAAAAAAAAATAAGACAGTTTTTCAACTAATGTGCCCGTCATTGAATCGTTAGAAAACTCGTTGTGCAATTATCCTCACTCTGCCTACTAGACTGACAAACACTGACAAACAATTCGTCATCATTAACAGATTAACATCGTTAAACTACCTGTTTTTCTAATACGTGTCATCTGGCATACAATCATCAAAAAGGATGTGTTAGACGAATGATTTGGGTTAGACTGAGTCGTAGCGTTTATAGATGATATATACTATAAACAAGCTTATTATGATTTCGTTAAGAAAACAAATGCTGTGTACATTTTAAAAGAATGCCGATAACCGTATATGTATAACCTCTCCTAAGAAACACTAAAACATGAACCGCTCAATAAATGAATGCCGGTAACCGTATATGTATAACCTCTCCAATGAAAGACTAAAACATGAACCACTCAATAAAGGAATGCCGGTAACCGTATATGTATAACCTCTCCAATGAAAGACTAAAACATGAACTGCTCACTAAAGGAATGCCGGTAACCGTATATGTATAACCTCTCCAATGAAAGACTAAAACATGAACCACTCAATAAAGGAATGCCGGTAACCGTATATGTATAACCTCTCCAATGAAAGACTAAAACATGAACTGCTCAATAAAGGAATGCCGGTAACCGTATATGTATAACCGCTCCAATGAAAGACTAAAACATGAACTGCTCAATAAAGGAATGCCGGTAACCGTATATGTATAACCTCTCCAATAAAAGACTAAACCTGAACCGCTCAATAAAGGAATGCCGGTAACCGTATATGTATAACCTCTTTAATAAAAGACTAAACAGGAACCGCTCAATAAAGGTATGCCGAACCGCATATGTATAACCTCTCCAATGAAAGACTAAAACATGAACAACTCAATAAAGGAATGAAAGTAGACGTATATGTATAACCTCTCCAATGAAAGACTAAAACATGAACCACTCAATAAAGGAATGCCAGTAAACGTATATGTATAACCTCTCCAATGAAATAATAAAACATGAACCACTCAATAAAGGAATGCCAGTAAACATATATGTATAACCTCTCCAATGAAAGACTAAAACATGAACAGCTCAAAGCATTGAACACGACTAACTATATTACACAACGCGCATCTAACTTGTCTAGGATTACCGCCCAAATGCGTCAGCTATTATCACCAGACAGAAACCTTATTCTACAATACACAGCATTGAACAATTGGTTACCGATGATGGACCACAGTTTTCAACAAGAGGCCCAAGAGGACCTGTGGACGCTCTACTGGCTAAAGCTAAAGATAAGGTATAAAGGGTCATAACTATGTCAAAAATAGTTCAACCGGAATATGGCGATGACGTGCGCAACAAGGCTTGGTACTGATCATCCCTGCCAAGATTCACTGAAATCTGGGCAGAGGTTCAGGAGAACTAGGCTGTACAAAGTCAGTGTATTAAAAGAGTTAAAGGGTCATAACTCGGCTAAAATTCATTCAACTGGAACACAGCGATGATATCCGCAACTAGGCTTGGTACTCATCATCGCCGCCAAGATTCGTTTAAATCCGACCGGAGAACTAGTCGGGACACAGTTTATGTATTAAATATTTAAAGGGTCATAACTCCGCCAAAAATCATTAAACCAGAACAAGGCAATGAAATGCACAACTAGGCTTGATACTGATCGTCCTTGCCAAGTTTCATTGAAATCTGGCCTAGGGTTCAGGAGAACTAGTATTGACAAAGATTGTGTATTAAAACCTTTAAAGGGTCATAACTCCGCCAAACATAGTTCAACCGCAACACGTACATGATATACTAAGCTTGGTACCGATCATCCATGAAAAGCTTCGCTGAAATTCGGAAAGGGGTTCAGGAGAAATAGTCTTGACAAAATTTGTGTATTAAAACCTTTAAAGGGCCATAACCCCACCAAAAATCATTCAACCGGATCATGTCGACGATATGTACAACTAGGCATAGTACTGATAATCCCTGCAAAGGTTCGCTGACATCCCCAAATGAAGGTCCTATGATCTTCACGAGGCAAAATACAGCATCTTTTGATGAACTAATTCAAGGGCCATAACTCCGGTGTTACTGATCCAATTTGGTTGGTTTTCAAACTTATCCAACATTTCATTGATAGTAACAATCTGGTAAAGGTTGATAAAAATCAGATGAAAATTGAAGACACTATCGTCTTAACTAGGCAAAATAGAGTATTAAATCAAGGGCCATTAACTCTAGTGTTACTTGTCTGATATGGCTGGTTTTTGAACCCGACCGCGAATTCATTTGTATCAACACTCGAAATCGTGTAAAGTTTGAAAATGACCGGATGAAAAATGAAGGCCCTATCGTGGTATCGAGGCCAAATAATAGCATATTTCAGAAAATCAATGGCCAAAACTCCAGTGCAAATGGGCCGATGTGGTTGGTTTTCAAACTCGTCCGAGCTTTCATTGATATCAACAATCTGTAGATCAGAAGGAAAATGAAGGCCCTATAGCGTTAACCAGTCAAAATATAGCAATTTTAACATCAAGGGCCAAAACGCCACTGTTACTAGTCCTAACGAGCTGGTTTTCAAATCCTTTCGAGCTTTTATTGATATTTACAATCTGTTAAAGATTGAAAAAGATCGGATGTAAAATGCAAGCCCTATCGTGTTACATGTAACGAGGCCTAATTATAGCACATTTAAGAAAATCAAGGGCCATAACTCCGGTGTAAATGGTCCAATCTGGCATGTTCTCGAACTTGTCTGAGCTTTCATTAATATCAACAATCTGGTAAAGTTTGAAAAAGATCGTATAAAAAACGAAGGTCCTATCGTGTTAATATAGGTACAATACAGCATTTTAACTAAATCAAGGGCCATAAATCCAATGTTACTGGTCCGAACTAACTGGTTTTCAAGCAACTCCGAGCTTTCATTGATAACGACAATCTGGTAAAGCTTGAAACAGATCGGATGAAAAATGTAGGACCTATCGTGTTAACGAGGCAAACTATAGCAATTTTAACTAAATCACGGGCCATAACTCTGGCTTAAATAATCCAATCTGGCTGGTTTTCGAACTCATCTGAGCTTTCATTAATATAAACAATCTGGTAAAGTTTGAAAAAGATCGTATAAAAAACGAAGGCCCTATCGTGTTAACAAGGTACAATCTACCAATTTTAACTAAATCAAGGGCCATAACTATCGTGTAAATGGTCCGATCTGGCTGATTTTTTAACTCGTCCGAGCTTTTATTGATATCAACAAGCTGGTATAGTCTAAAAAAGATCGGATGTAAAGTGAAGGCCCTATCGCGTTAACGAGGCAAAATATAGCACTTTTATTCAAATCAAGGGCCATAACTACAGTTTTACTTGTCCGAACTGGCTGGTTTTTGAACTCTTCTGAGCTTTCATTGATATCGTCAATCTGTTAAAGTTTGAATAAGATCGAATGAAAAAAGAAGGCCCTTTCGTGTTAACGATGTTTACTTAACGGACGGACGGACGACGAACGACGGACGAGTCGACAGACAACACACCATCCCAAAAGCTTTTCTGGCCCTCGGCCAGTAGAGCTAATAACTACTGACAAGTCAATGCATTATCGGAAAATATAATACCATCTTAATTGTGTTTCGCTAACACTAATATTTGCTTATTGACAATATCTTCATATCGTGATTTTATGTATTAAAGCCTTATATGGTATCACATGACAGAATCAAGCAAAAATGTGTAAATCAATTCATCACATAACATGCGGTGTGGGAGTTAATAACACCATTCAATATTTTCGATATTTCACTAGTGGTATTACATAACGTTAATGACGTCATGGACGTCACGTTAATGTACGTTTTCTGACGTAATGTGACGTTATAAATAATGTAATAAATAGACTCTCACATTCGTTCTCATTCATTATTGAATTTATTAAACTCGTTAGGAAAAATGATATAATTCTCGGCAAGAGCCTCGCATTATATCATTTTGCCAACTCGTTTAATAAATTCATGTACTCGTGTAAGATCCTCTATATATCAATTCAAAAGGTTGACGATCTGAAAAAAATACTAATGCGATTACAAAATAAGTAGTCTATTGTCTTGAATATAGCATAATAAAAATACAAAAAATGCAAAGAAAAATAAAAAGGTGTAGAAACATCACGAGGTTTTTATTTGCAATGGCAGCTCGAAATACACACAGATAAAAAAGATTTACAACAATCGATATTGGGGTAAAAGGATTAGCGCTAACGGAAATTGACGAGGCTGTTCCGGACATATTTGTGCCGACCCCGAACAGCCGCGTCAATGTCCGTAAATGTCACGGAAATAGTTTCAGCTGTATATTTGCGAGCGTAAGGAAATTGATAAGCGAGTATTTATTACTTTTCTTCAAGAGCCAAAATACTACTGAAATTCTAAGTTCATAACCATGCAACTTATTTATCGTGTAACTGTTATGAATACCATAATTTACCTGAAAACTAATGTAAACAACAGCTCAAGTCTGCTGCGTTCAAAACAAAAATGGAGTTTTTTGGGTGAAGGGGAGTACATTCAGCGAAAATCGAGTTTGGCATTTATGTAAATGTATCATTGCGTTTCTAAATTGATAAGTATTAAAACATATGAAATTTAAATGGTTAATTGTATGACTCTTTAAGTCAACTATTATTTAACTGATTACAGCAAATTGAATTTGATGATAACAGACAACAACATTACGTGGTCCTACCTTAATTCCATTAAACGGAGGGAAAGCTTATATTTGCAGGATTAAATGTTATAATTTACAATATGCATTAGTGTTATTTTTTACTGGTCCTTTGGGACCAACGAGCCCAATGTAGGTGGCTTTGAAGTAGAATACCGCTTAAGCCGGTGCTAGGGGGCGTGAGAAGTGTTGCTTCTTTCATTACTTCTCATGAACAGACTCAATAAAACCGAGTCTGCTGCTTTATTCTCTTAATTGTGTTTCTTGCTCTCAAAGGATCACCTTTATCAGTATTTTTAAAGCCGAAATTTCATACCCCAGCCAACCCCGTTTTCGCTTCTTTGAGAAGGGGTTGGATGGGGTATGAAACTTAATACTTGGACCACGTAATGAGATTTAATAACACAAATAAACAAGAACAACAGTTAACAGTAAATATCTATTTTACCATACGTGGGGCAGGGTGGGGAACAATCTTTTTCTCGTCACTCGATACCGATTGTGGATAACAGATACCAGTATAGAAATATTCTCAATAACAGATGAAATACATTTCGCCAACAACAGATAACTTTAAATTAACCAATTGCAGGTACTATTATTTCACAATTATAGAAAGAAAAACATAAATAAATTATATCCAGAAAAGAATATATCTGCTTTCCTTTGATTGTGGTTGTTTATGACTTAACTTTGCATTACGTAGACTTTGATTCGTATTCATAAAGCTTCTTAGCATTATCTTAAGTTAAAATTATCGCTTTTTTAAACATTATTTCTATCGTTTCAAGATGTCTTCTTTATATTTTTAACAATGCCCACAGCTAAATATTTATCTTAAAACAGATGCTATATATATTGTCGGTGAGAGATTAAAAAGGATATTTGAAAATATGCAAACATCTGAAGTTTTGACTAAAGTAATATGTTCTATTTAAGTAACTAGTTGCTTAATTAATACGGGCCCTGGGCGTTAATAATCTACAAGAGAATGCTGGTAATTCGTCTTAAAGTTTATTACTTAAAAAAGAATTGACATCTCTGATGTATCATTGATGAGAAAAAGGGGCGGTGTATTTGGCTGTGGTGGATTCAACAGTGGGAAAGCAACCAAGTAAACCAAATAATCCAAACATATAAAACTTAGACTATTCATATGTAAAACAATGGAATGTACTGTTTTTTGTCAAAGGTTTTATGCATTCGTACTCAACCATTTTCATTTCCGCCAACATAATGTTGAAAAATTAAAGTATTATTTGCAAATATTAAAATACTGTCTAAAAAGCATTATTTTTTTAAAGAATCAGTATTGCCGTATGTTTAAAAAGTACTGTAAGGTTATATGTTCATCCTTAAACTGGCATTGTTTATATCAAACTGTATTAAAAGTACTGTAAGGTTATATGTTCATCCTTAAACTGGCATTGTTTATATCAAACTGTATTAAAAGTACTGTAAGGTTATATGTTCATCCTTAAACTGGCATTGTTTATATCAAACTGTATTAAAAGTACTGTAAGGTTATATGTTCATCCTTAAACTGGCATTGTTTATATCAAACTGTATTAAAAGTACTGTAAGGTTATATGTTCATCCTTAAACTGGCATTGTTTATATCAAACTGTATTAAAAGTACTGTAAGGTTATATGTTCATCCTTAAACTGGCATTGTTTATATCAAACTGTATTAAAAGTACTGTAAGGTTATATGTTCATCCTTAAACTGGCATTGTTTATATCAAACTGTATTAAAAGTACTGTAAGGTTATATGTTCATCCTTAAACTGGCATTGTTTATATCAAACTGTATTAAAAGTACTGTAAGGTTATATGTTCATCCTTAAACTGGCATTGTTTATATCAAACTGTATTAAAAGTACTGTAAGGTTATATGTTCATCCTTAAACTGGCATTGTTTATATCAAACTGTATTAAAAGTACTGTAAGGTTATATGTTCATCCTTAAACTGGCATTGTTTATATCAAACTGTATTAAAAGTACTGTAAGGTTATATGTTCATCCTTAAACTGGCATTGTTTATATCAAACTGTATTAAAAGTACTGTAAGGTTATATGTTCATCCTTAAACTGGCATTGTTTATATCAAACTGTATTAAAAGTACTGTAAGGTTATATGTTCATCCTTAAACTGGCATTGTTTATATCAAACTGTATTAAAAGTACTGTAAGGTTATATGTTCATCCTTAAACTGGCATTGTTTATATCAAACTGTATTAAAAGTACTGTAAGGTTATATGTTCATCCTTAAACTGGCATTGTTTATATCAAACTGTATTAAAAGTACTGTAAGGTTATATGTTCATCCTTAAACTGGCATTGTTTATATCAAACTGTATTAAAAGTACTGTAAGGTTATATGTTCATCCTTAAACTGGCATTGTTTATATCAAACTGTATTAAAAGTACTGTAAGGTTATATGTTCATCCTTAAACTGGCATTGTTTATATCAAACTGTATTAAAAGTACTGTAAGGTTATATGTTCATCCTTAAACTGGCATTGTTTATATCAAACTGTATTAAAAGAATGCAATACAACTGTAACATGACTTGTGTTTTGTTTTTCGTTTTTAGCTGTTCTTTTTCAATACAGGGACTTCTATCCATTCATCCTGATTGTACCCGTACACACACACACACACACACACACACATCATATTGGGTATCTCGAACATAAATTTGCTCAATTACTTCCCAATTTCAGGACAATATATTGATTATGTATGGTTTGGGTAAAGGATATCTACAACATCAAAGCAATTATAAGTGACCCTAAACGGCTTTATGTTAAGCAATATAATTTTATTCTCAAATATACATAATTATAATGATTTAAGTCTATAGACTACAGCTATCAATCAATTTATGTACAATTTAACAAACAATTTGAAACGTGATTCGAAAAATAGCTTAAACCTCATATCAATCGTTTCCGACAATTGCTTAATTGTCTGATGACAATTGTTGAGGCCAGTGCAGAAGATATGATGTGTTTATGATGTATTTTATAATACTGGTGTGTGATACAAAATATGTATTGCGAGAGTCGTGAGATAGACAGAGAGAGAGAAAGAGAGAGAGAGAGAAAGGGAGAAAGAGTTAGAGAGTATTGTAATATTTAAATGTCATGCTAGATGTACGTCTAATTGTCTGTACAGCGATGCGTCCGTTTAAATGTGTTCTTTAAATAGTAATATACGATATTGGCGTTCTATTAATCAGTGTAAAGCTGTAACAGATCATTTTATAAATCTTCGTATATTTCATAATTATATGAGGTGTCTATGTAAAGTATGTGGGTAAAGTAATCTGTTGGATTATTGTAAATTTAGCTTATGTATGCAACACCTATACTATTGATATTTGTTCTATATAGATGCTATATGTGCAACCGTAACATGGAGCTAAAACATCGTACAGCTGAGTAAACACATCTAGAACCATATTATTGTCAGTTGTGTTGCTTCCATATTATGTTGTTTTAAGTCCGTTAAATCACAAGAAATAAGTGTTACCTATAGGAAATATGAGTCTGTGATATTAATTCATGTTAAATGCATAAGGCAATTATTATAGTTATTTAGAATCTACTAAATGATTAATCTAATAAATGGTTGATACGGGTGTATTGTAATTTGTATTGTATTTTGTATTGTAAATTGCGTATTGCGATGTTAATTGTAATTATGGTGTAATGTAAATTTGTCATAATATTTCTATGTGTAATGTATTGTAATTTCGTACTTATGAGTGTTATTTGTTAATTTCAGTGATGTGAACATTACTAGACTGATTAAACTGTAAATGTGGAATTATGTCTACTAGATTTATTTACCCGTGACATGGGGCTAATCCCAAACTCCCCACTCCTGTCACACTGATCATCCTCGTAAAACGTTTAAAGCGCCATAACTCTGCCAAACATCTTTCAAACGGAAAACGGCGATGATATGAACAACTAGACTTGGTAATGATCATTCCTGCAAAGTTTCATTGAAATCCGGCCAACTGTTCAGGAGAACTAGTCCGGTCAAAGTTGTGTACTTCAACTTTTAACGGGCCATAATTCCGCCAAAAATCATTCAATCGAAACACGGCGACGATATGCACAACTAGGCCTGGTACTGGTCATCCCTGCAAAGTTTCGTTGAAATCTGGCCAAATGAAGTTCCATAATTAATCCGATCTGGCTGATTTTCGAAGAACTCGTCCAAGCTTTCATTGATATAAACTAAAGTTGGTAATGATTGGTTGAAAAATGAAGGCCCTATCGTCTTAACGAGGCAAAATACAGAATTTATAACAAAATCAAGGGGCTTAACTTCGTTGTTACTAATCCGATTTAGTTGGAGTTTGAATATTTTCGAGCTTTCATTAATATTTGTAATCGGGTAAATTTTGTTAAAGATCAGAAAAAAGTAAAGGCTCTATTTTCGTAACGAGGCAAAATACAGCATTTTTAACTAAATCAAGGGCTATAACTCCAGTGTTACTTGTTTGAACTTGTTCGATTTTGAACTCCTCTGAGCTTTCATGGATATTAACAATCTGGTAATGTTTGGTAAAGATCGAATGAAAAACGAAGACCATATCGTCTTAACGAGGCAAAATACAGAATTGTTAACCAAATCAAGGGCCATAAATCAGGTGTTACTGGTCCGATTTAACTGGTGATTGGATTTATTTGAGCTATTATTAATATTTGTAATCTGGTAAAGGTTGGTAAAGATCGGATGCAAAATGAAGGCCCTATCGTCTTCAAGAAGCAAAATACAGAAATGTTAACCAAATCAAGGGCCATAACTCCGGTGTTAATGGTCCGATGTGGCTGGGTTTTAACCTCCTTTGAAATTTCATTTATATTAACAATCTGGTACAGTTTGATAAAGATCGGATGAAAAATGAAGGCACTATCGTCTAGACGAGGCAAAAATCAAGGACCACAACTCCGGTGTTACCGATCCAATTTGGCTAGTATTTGATTTTTTTTTAGCTTTCTTTAATATTTGTAATCTGGTAAAGTTTGGTAAATATCAGCTGAAAATAAAGTCCCTATTTTCTTAACGGGGCAAAATACAGCATTTGTAACTAAATGTTACTTGTCCGATCTGACTGGGTTTTGAATTCGTCTGAGCTTTCATTGATAATAACAATCTGGTAAAGCTTGGTAAAGATCGGATGAAAAAAAATAAAGGCCATATTGTGATAACGAGACAACTTATAGCATATTTCAGAAAATCAAGGGTCCTAACTCCGGTGTTACTATTCCGATCTGGCTGATTGTCATACACGTCCGAGCTTTTATTGACATCAACCATCTGGTAAAGTTTGGAAAATATTCAATAAAAAATGAAGGCCCTATTGTGTTAGCGAGGCCAAATTTCGAGAAGGCAAAGTCCATAACTCCCGTGTAAATAGTCCGATCTGGCTGGTTCAAGAGCTCATCCGGGATATGACTAGTGTTTTAGTTTAGTTAGATCAGATAACAAATGGAGGGTTATAGTGCCCACAAGCCAAAATTATGCATTTTTAAAGAATTCAAGAGCAGATAACTCAGCTGTTAGCGATCGAATCTGGCTGGTTCAAGAACACGTCCGAAATCTTATGGATATATAACTACTGAATTAGTTTGGTAAAGATCGGATGACAAATGGAAGGACTATAGTGCTCACAAGGCAAACGTTAACGACGGACAGACAGACGGACGGTCGACGGACCACACAGCATCCCATAAGGTCAACTCTTCGGCGAGGAGCACTAAAAACTGAGAGCATTTATATTTCAATAAAATAATACAATTTATCTGATTCAAATTGGTAATATGAAATCAAAGCACGGTCGGTCAATGCGGAATTCTTGTCAGCATCAGTAACTACTGACTGATCCCAATAACCTGTAAAAATAGCATTACTAATTAGCACGAGGTGACAATACATTTATCATTCATACAAACAAGATAAATAAACACAACATTTAACCGAAATAGCATAATTAACACGTTTTGTAATAATTCATTTTTAAAACAATACAACATAATTGTTACGTCATGTTTTTGATATATATTCATTACCGTTATGTTGATAGAAACGAATATTAAAAGTATTTCAAAGTAACTTTATCGGCGTTTGGGAGCACAGTATTGTATTTTATCAGGTGTATGTATCTCGGTTCATTCATTTAGTGTTTTGTTAAATGCTAGTGTTATAGCTCGTGCTTATTTATTTGGTTAGTTTTGTTTTCGCTACTAAACAGCAGTTGGAATTTGTTATACTATAAATATTGGTCCAGTAATTGTTTTCAAAATTATTCCTCCTAAATTATTCATCCGACATATAAAACATCGTTGAAAAGTATCGATTCAAATTTTCCAGATTGTCTCAAATAAGGATATATAGACTACTTTTCTGTATATCAACGTCACAGTCTGGTACGGTCATATAAGCAAAGTCCATAACTAAATATGGCTATGGTACGACGATGATGCTAATTATCTCCACAGTTATGGGTAATTATATTTATCCTAAAGAACTTCAGCTTAACAAAGCTAATATATCTGATAATAACGCTTCTTTTCTTGATTTAGATCTCTCGATTGAAAATGGTAAAATAATTAGCAAAATCTATGACAAGAGAGATGATTTTAATTTTGACATTGTTAATTATCCCCACCTGGATGGGGATGTTCCGCGAGCAACTTCTTATGGGGTGTATGTGTCTCAACTTATTCGCTTTTCTAGAGCTTGTACTCGAGTTGAGGACTTTAATATTCGTAATCTTTGTATAACTAAAACGTTACACAATCAGGGTTACCGTTACCATAAACTTCGTAAAACCTTTGCAAAATTTTATTATCGTAACCCTGATCTTCTTTCCAAATATAAAAGTAATTTAAGGACTCCTCTGCGACAAGGACTATCACAACCTGACTATTATGGTGATGTGATTTATAAACTTCGTAAGATTCTTAGTCATGATCACTTTCATACTATCTTTGTTAAACTTGTTAAAAAGTTTATCAAAAGAGGTTATGACCCTATCATTTTGCAACGTACTGCATGCTTGGTGGTGGACCCTTTTACAGTTCGCCACTATGCTTTCCTCTTTAATTGTACGATGACCGGACAGGCTGTGGACCCTATGATGACGCCTACCTAAAGCCCATAGGGACGGTGGCGTTTGATGTGTGTCCATGA
This sequence comes from Cyrtodaria siliqua, assembly GCA_037043455.1. NCBI lineage: Eukaryota > Metazoa > Mollusca > Bivalvia > Adapedonta > Hiatellidae > Cyrtodaria > Cyrtodaria siliqua. The sequence goes on from JAWPHD010002168.1 coordinate 32,498, forward strand.
TCTTTCTTGTCGTGCCCTTAATGGTTTATTCTCTTACTGCTCTGGCTTCTGCCAAGTCACTGAGTACCTTCATTGTGGCTTTCTAGGCTATTGTTTTTTTGTATTATATTTACACGAGCATATTTGTGTTTTACTTATATTGCCTATTGATGCTGCCTTGTTGGTTAGCGATTAGATCATGGCGGGGATTTCTTTATTTACACTGTCCTGTTTAATGGGATGACAGTAGGGTATGTGTGAGGTTTGGTGCACCCTAGAACCGGTTTAAACCCCCAGTGGCTTACTTTGCCACTGACCGTTCCAATGCGGTAGCCCTATTGTCAACCCTTTTGTGTCTGTGATGTCATTTGCATTTATTTTTGAGTTTGTCTTCTTGTTTGTCTGTTTGCGTGTTTGTTTCTGTGTTTTGTGGTTGACTGTCCTCCTTGAATGCTACTTTCCCTGTCCGATCTTTTTATATTTCTTTTTCCCGTTTGACAGTCTCATCAATTCCAACAGAGGCTCTGAAAATGGAAATGCTATGCTTAGATTAACAAGTTGTATTCAAGTCGTACATGAAATATAGAATTCAGAGAACAATCAATCAAAACCACGCATGCAACCCAAACAACAATTGCAAGGAAAAATCGAAATAAAGGTTGCCACGCAACATAAATAAACGGTTTCGCAAAAAGACCGCCTGGGATTTAAACCAGATTCTTCTGTTTATATATACAACTACAGGCCAGAATCCGTTCAATAAACCTAACAATGCACTCCGTTTTCGTCTTACTGCACGGAACTAAATGCACGGAACTACATTTAACATAATCAGAATGAAAGTAAAAAAATAAATAAAAAATTAAGAGTTATTATAAAATACATACATATAACGAAATATGAAAAATATACTCTCGGTCAATAAAACTAAAAAAAAAGGATAGATTTTTATGCATTTTGGACAAAATATGATATAATCCGTATAACGAGTCGACATTTAACATTGTTTTAAGCGCATATCTGGATTTAGTGCATACCACATTGGTGTTATAAAGATCTCACTACACACTTAGCTCCCTTGTATGTGACTGTAGGATGATTCTTACACCATAAAAAGTAGAGGTGTGTTCTTCGGTTTGAGATATTTTTAATAATTGGCCATGGATATTTTCTTTTCCTGTTGCAGGTGAGAAAACAATAGTGTGAGATTGGATGAACAGCGATTAGACGACACTGACAGCAAAATGTGACACATTTGTGGGTGCTCAAAATGCGTATGAATTTAGGTGCAAACTGTTTAGTGAAAGCCGAAAAGAGTACCTTGCCTGACACCACTCCTATTTAAAAAAAACCAAACTGGGCTATGTACCAGATTTTATGGATTTTTATGAGCAGCAATAACTGTATTTTACCAAAAAATACTTTTAGACTTTAAAGGTTTGATTCAGAATGGGAAATTGGACTTTATTCCCTATGGCCAACACAGTAAAATCGAAGTGTGTAGTGAGACCTTAAGAAATAGTCACTCAGACGCTTTCAGTACAGCTGTCATTGACACAGATCAATATTCAATCTTTTTCTGTTTTTAACTGTGACAAAAAGTGAAAGTGAACATTTTAAGATGACATTCGATGCACTGAAGTTGGATTTTGACAAATATCTGATGGTTTTACAAACTAAAATAGACTATTCAGTTAAGCACATGGATTGTATTATGTACAGTGTTAAATATGGACTTTCAACGTCACGTTGTGGAATCCAGTATGGACGCCAGACCATGCAACAAGCTGATGGAAGACAGTTAAACTTATCGGCTCATAGAGCAATGTATATGTGTGTTTACCAAGTTGCAAACATTCCTCATAACATGGATGTTAGTCATATCTGTCACAACAGCCTGTGCTTGCGACCCGATCATTTGAGCTTGGAGCCCCATTCAGTTAATTTAGAACGTATAAGATGTACACACAGGATTCCAAAGGCATGTGTACATCATGGGAAGTACCGAGATTGTCTGCTACAGGTAAGTGTCATCATACAAATTGCTACTATATGGTCTATAACCATGTTTAAAACATACCCCACCCACTGACTTGTGCTTGCATCAAAATTCAAAGACTCCCACCCCACCCAACATTTGGGTTGTCTCATTTGTCTAGAACGTCTGTCGAGTATGATCTTATATTCTGTCGCTTTTCGTCGTATGCCTTGAATTTTTCTAACTTTATGTGATACCTTTTCGTCTTATACTTTGGCGTATTTTGCCTAGATTTGTCATAGTCATTTTTGTCTTGAAATTGTTTCAAAGTATGTACAACCTTAGTGTTTTGTTTGTGTGGTGCGCCAAGTGCCGCTGCTTTTTCAAGTGCTGAATTGGCACGACCATCATTTAATCGAGCAGCTGCACTAAATTTACGACCTTTTGCGTTTCTTCTGTAAGTGACGTCCTTTGGATTTGAGACATTATATGCCCGATGAGATGCCTCAAGCTTATTGGTGTCTGCATTGAATCTAGTTTTTTCAATCGCTTGTTTACCAAGCCTTACATCGAGGCACTGCAGAATTAATGTCTTGTCGGACCCTTTAATTTGAAGAGGCGCGTGCAGTTTTGGCAAAAAGCTAGTCTGCCAACAGTTTGAGGTTGATATCCCGGAACATGCGAACGAATGTTTCCGACATGCCTCGCCACAATGTCCAGAATAACATTTGATAATTGCTGTTTTCAATAATTTGGCTTTCTTGCAAAGAAGATTCAAATTGTTTCCCACTTCTGCATGCATTTTTGTGTACTCGGTGTGTACGCGGGCACCTATGTCTTTAGAAAATCTGTTTTGAATGTATTTTCGTTCCTTTTTGGTTCTCGCGGGAAACATTCTTTCACTGAAATCTGCATTTTTAATTTTTCTCTTCATTGTTTTTGTGAGGTGTATCACATCGGCGGATCTTTCCATTTGCCTATCACACCGCTGTAGTTGAGCGTCTCTTGCCCCCATGAAACCATGACTGTCCCCATCTGTTGTCATGTTGTTTATTGTTACAGGGTTGTCGCCGGTGAGAATTGATGCCATACATGCATTTGCTTCTCGATACTCGTCGCCTGTGAATTTTTAACAGAAATTGATTTTTGTGCAATTTAAAGAAAATAAAGAAAAAATACACAACCAGGTTCACAAGTGTAAAATGTAAAAAGAGCAATAAAAGAAATTAACATTTCCTGCAGACGTGGACTTCTATTTCACTTCACCTGAATATTTTTCTTTAGGTAATGAATTCACGTGAATATTTATTTATTTTCTTCATCTAATAAAAAAATCTGCTTCGAGTAAAATGTTTACTTGATTTGAATATCCACATTTTTAATGTTTACTTTACTTCAATTTGTTAATGTTTACTTTACTTCAATTAAAAAATTCACTTGAACGTTTCAGTAACTTCACGATAATTATTAACTTTTATTTTTGCATCTAGTAAATATTCATTCTGTTACATTTACATGAAAAATGATCGTTAATATAATTTGGACTAAAAAAAAATATTAATGTATTTCTTTCAAGTAAGTGAAAAAAAAAATGTAATTGAGTGAGAGTGAGTGAGTGAGTGAGTGAGTGAGTGAGTGAGTGAGTGAGTGCGTGAGTGAGTGGGTGGGTGGGTGGGTGGGTGGGTGTTATTGTTGATTGATGTGTATATATAGATATATAGATATATATTTAATATATTTTATATATATATATAACATTGGAATATTTGTGAATAAAATGAGAAATAATGTTTTACCAATTGTGTCGCCATCATGCAGGTTTTTAGGACAGCCACTGTTCTCGTCACATTTGGAATGATTAGCATTGGCACACAATTTACTACTAAACTGCACGCCAATGATTTTTTGTTTTTTTGTCTGCTTTTCGCAAATTGTGGTGCTGACCTGTGTCCCTGGTTGTCCCGGAGTTGTCTCCCCTGCTGATTTCATACTGTTGTTGTATTGGGAATCAACAGCACCAGGAATCGATGCGTCTGGTTCAAAACCTAGCGATACATTGTTTTCTATCAGTTGCTGCTTTGCTCTGGCAAAGCTAACCTCTGCGACTTGTATTGTTTTAACAGCAGCATAGTTGCTGTGTTTCTGCATTGTGCTGTATGAGGGTGGCGGAATTTTTAAACTGGTCATTATATACCGAAGGTCATTTGGACCACACTTGGTATCAAATAGCCCAGCTGCCACATTAACATTGATGTCTGCAGTTTTGGTTCCACGCTTGTCAGTGCTTATTTCTTCATATAGTTTGTAAGACTTGCTCACAAACTGACATTTAGTACAAACAAACCTCTCTTTCCAACAAAAGCCCCATTGTTTCTCAAAATTCAAGTCAAATTCTAACTTTCCATTGCAGCTGGCATTCCAGTCCCTATGAGTGGTGTAACAGTCGAAGAATGTGTCGGCGGTCTTACCCAAATGCAAGATACGGTAGGTACTGAGCTCGTTATTATATTGGTCTCAGCTAGTGCAACTTGGTGACAGTGCTTTCTCAATAAGTGTCTCACTTGCGCGTGCTGGCCGCAAAATCATGGTGTTTGGTAATTTGTTTTCAACAGCTCCACAAAGAAGCACATTTGTATGTTTATCCATGCTCATTACACTGTCATATACATCCTTTGGCAGTCTTTTCACTGGCGGTGTTTCAAAATCAGAGTTTTTCCACTTCTGTTTATTTACCACTGGTCTTCTTGGATCAAATCCTTTCTGAAATTGAGTATGTATACTCCTATTCTTTGTTTTATTTCCAGTTTTGTGTTTTATTATTTAGCAACATTTCTTTTTCTTTTATACAAGAAGTACTTCTACACAATTGTAATGACTTTTGAACAATGACAGTAAGCATATGATAAATAAATAAATGCCCTATCTATTCATACAGGAAGATGGTGCGGCTAATTGGATTCTAACTGGACAGAGGGTGTGTCATTTTGGAGTCAGGTGCCTGCCAGGTATCAGCATTAGGAAGATTACTTGAGAGGTAAATCTGCTCTACAAATATAACAGAATATTTGGAAGTAGAAAATAAGACTCAACACTCATTTCAATTTCTGTAATAAATAATTTAATGATGAAATTACAAATTACCATATAAGGTCATACTTAGGCAATAAATAACTTACATAATACTGCATTCAAAACAAACATTACACTTTTTTTAGATAATACACATATCCCACAATAGTCTCTGAAAATTTGAAAAGCATATCTCATATAACAAAAAAGTTCTTAAACATTTTCTATTGTCGGTATAGTCTAAAAACCAAGATTATTCAGTTATGCAAATAGGGTGCAAGTCGAAATGATGTATGCTGTGTTTTGAGATGTAAACGCGTGTAGTTTCTGGCAAAAGTACCTATAAATGTTATTTTTCTTGAGGAAAGTGTCTATAGTTGACGCGGTTATGATTTCAAAGAAGGGTATCAGTATAACCACCCATTGAAGATCTCACTACACACTTAGCTCCCTTGTATGTGACTGTAGGTATGTGACTGTAGGATGATTCTTACACCATAAAAAGTAGAGGTGTGTTCTTCGGTTTGAGATATTTTTAATAATTGGCCATGTATATTTTCTTTTCCTGTTGCAGGTGAGAAAACAATAGTGTGAGATTGGATGAACAGCGATTAGACGACACTGACAGCAAAATGTGACACATTTGTGGGTGCTCAAAATGCGTATGAATTTAGGTGCAAACTGTTTAGTGAAAGCCGAAAAGAGTACCTTGCCTGACACCACTCCTATTTAAAAAAAAAAAACTGGGCTATGTACCAGATTTTATGGATTTTTATGAGCAGCAATAACTGTATTTTACCAAAAAAATACTTTTAGACTTTAAAGGTTTGATTCAGAATGGGAAATTGGACTTTATTCCCTATGGCCAACACAGTAAAATCGAAGTGTGTGGTGAGACCTAAAATGCACGTGCATTTCCGGTTTTCTCCAGATGCGTCGCATCAATAAATCATTTTCTAAGAAGCATTCATGGCATAACACTGTCAGACGTCAAACAATAAGAAGGCCAATAAAAACAACAACAAAATATTCCATGACAGATTAATGTAGCTTGAAATTTAGCGGAACAGTGTTCGTATTATGATTAGCCATAGTAAAATTATGTTAAATGTCAAGGAAAATAACTGCGTAATTGCTTGAAACATGTGAGACAAGTTAAGTAGTTAGGTATCAAGATTTAATACTTAAAAAATAGAACATATTGGTTTAGCAGTTTTACTCCAAATAGTTTACGAATAATCCAGCAGCATAAACATATGGAGTTACTGGTGCGTTTGCATTGACCGTCAGTATCGAGAAACGTGAAACATGAACAATTCAATGCTCGTCATCGCTCACCTTTCCTGAACAGACACACTTATGTTGTTATTTTTCGTTGCTCCAGTGGGTTCGTTTTTTAGTACTAATTTACAATAGTACACTAAGACTTTTTTGATTCTACTGATGATGAAATGTTGATGAAATGTTGCGTGTTTTATTTAACTGATAGTTATACAATCAGCAGCTAATTATATTGCACTTATTACGCGCATTAATGACGTCAAGAATGTTCCTTATATGTATTAGATTCAGCACACCGATTTTGGCTATCCGTGTTCTACTTTATGGTTATGTTGAAACTGTGACAAGCTTCAAACAAAAATGAACTGAAATTTAACTCAATTATTTTTGTAATCCTGTTGTCACAAAATGATTTCGTGTAGAGCGTTTTGTCTGTACAGTTTACTTGTAGTACTGACTGATAGTTGTTTAAAAACTTTGTATACTAAAATGTGATAACCTGTTTAAAATTACCTATTAAATATTTGAATTTTACAATATGCAAACTTTTTAAGCCGAAATTAAGGTTTTATTTTATACCCCAACCAACCCCGTTTTCGCTTCTTGGATAAGGGGTTGGATGGAGTATGAAAGTTAATACTCGGACCGCGTAATGCCATACTGTTTTCCATTATTATTTCGAAATGTGTTCACCATTTGCACGATTTTACGGTATTCATATTACATATTACAACTATATTGGAGATAGGGACACTATTGATTTAATATGTGATTTGCTACGTAAGATTAAACACCAAAGCACTAGGTGGATCTATACGATAACGTGTTATGTTATGTGCATTTATTAAATGTTGAGAGGAGATCCCTGTCTGTATAAAGATACATACGTAACGAAAGTATGATTAATATTGTACTATACTAGCAGCATATACACATATACCGTTGATAACACCACTAAATGAGAATGGTTCACATGTATTTAATAATTTATTTAATAATTTGTATCATGTGTAAGATAATTTGGTTTATAAACCGACGTCTAAAAATGTGTATTGTTAAAGCCTAAACCATCTGGACACCATAATCCTTCTGGGTGTAAACCATATGGACACCATAAGCCGTCTGGGTGTAAACCATCTGGACACCATAATCCATCTGGGTAAACCATCTGGACACCATAATCTATCTGGGTAAACCATTACGGTATAAGCTGATGGAGAAGGTCCCATTACTTAGATAGATGGGTCCGGAAGTGTAGAGGAAACTCCCCAGGACACGTGTTTGGCACGTCATCAAACCTCACTCATTAACCCTCACATGAGGCTATTGGTGAACATCAGTTCTCACTGGAGACGCGCATCATGCCACATTTATCAACGCTACATCATATCATCATCTAGTATCACTTTGTTATTTTAATTTCAAAGTTATTAAATAAGAAACATACGAAGTTTATATTTCGCGTCATGTTTAGTATATACTGTGTAACGTCTTATACGTTCATAAAACATTCATGTTTTCTCATCTATCTATTTGTTTGTTTTTCTTGATACTTGTAGATACATTATATGCAGAGATATTCTAAGAGCTGCATTAAACATATTTAAATACACTACTGGCATTGATTCTTTCCTGATGTAGGTATGTGACAGGTGTTGCCTCATCTGCCGTATTACCTACTTTACAATCGAAACAACTGTCTGTTTACGCAAACAATATCATTAATTATGCATGTTTTGAGATAGTATTCATTTACAGAAATCACACTGCTTGAACAGATGCAGCTCAAATTCAGACACCATACGCCAACTTGTTATTAAGAATTTCACACTGCACAGTCGGATGGTTTCTGAAAGAAGTGTAACAATGAGATATTTTAAATTATTTGGAATTGTCCTAACTGCAGGTCTATGTGTCATTATTTACCTCTTGTTTACCGGTAAGTTGTGTTTATTAATTTGAATGAAGTAAATAATGGGTAAAATCGTAATACCATGCGCTGTTTATAAAGCATTCCTCACTCCCTCAATTGGGTAGTTTGGCAGATTTAATTATACATTTTAGCACTTTGGCAGTTGGGGCTTTCACACGTAACGGTCATTTTAACGAAATAAAGCTAATACTTCTGATAATGACAATTACTTTTTTTCAATTTACATCTCTCTATTGAGAAATAATTACGACAATATATAACAAAAAAGATGATTTCAAATTTGATATTGTAAGTTATCCCCACTTAGATGGGAATGTTCTCATAGCAACTTTGTATGGGTTCTATGTTTCTCAACTTATTAGTTTTTTTATAGCTTGTAGTCGAGTTGAGGACTTTAATATTCGTTAACTTCATACAACTAAAAATCTACTCCCTCAAGTTTACAGCTACCATAAACTTCTAAAACTCAAACCTTGATTATCTTAACCGGCTAAACTCCTTTTAAAATATGAAAATAATATAAAAACTCTTCTTTTACAAGGACTATGACAACCTAACTATTGCTTTGACGTGATTTACCAACTTTGTAATATTCTTGTCATGATCAGTTTCATACACTCTTTATTAAACGTGTTAAAGACGTTTCTAAAAAGAGGTTATGCTCCTATTATTTTGAAAAGCACTGCATGTTTAGTGGTTGTCCCATGTACAGGTCGCCATTAGTGTTTTCTCTTTAAGTGTACAATGACACGATATATTGTGGACCCTATGCTGACGTTTACATATATCCTGAAACGAATGGTAACGTTTGAATGTTTGACTTTATCCTTGTCTTGTCCTCCCTCTGTAACCTTTTGAGTTTCTTGACACACACAGCTAACGCTCGATAAATCCATTAATACTGTGGATTGCCCCTGTTTGATAAATTCAAATAAATACAGGATATTTGTTGTTTTGGAGTGAATAAACAGATTTTATTTCATCGAGAAGTGTGAAAACTTTATATTTTCACGAATGCTGAAGTTTGATCACTTTGAGATTAAATAAAATCTGTTATTCACGACAAAACAACAATTTCTTTTTTCTTGTATGCTTTATAATCAAAGTGTACTGCAGTAGGTAGAAAAATAAATAAAAAATTTACGACGTCATTGGCTTAGATTGATAAAATTACCGTTTAAAACTTCCCATAACTTATAAACTACTTAACCGATTTCAATCATCTACGACTTATTTTCTTAAGTTAAGTTATTTCCAATACAATGATATACATGTACTTTTATAGATTTTCTAAACAAATAAAAAAAAAATGTTTTTGATATTGAAAAAAAAGTAGTTCGGCATTGATAAAAATAAAACTCGTATGAAATACCGCTTTTATTTCATTGCTAAAATCCACTATTTCGTTGCTAAGTATAAAATAAAAAATATAAAATCTTTTCATTGTTCATAGTGTCTTCACGACTGTCCACTTTGGCCGTTTGTCGAATGTAACACAAGAAAGTTTAAAAGTCCAGCATGAAATGTAGCTTTCACAAACACTATTTCTATTTATGCAATCCAGTAATTCATTACATTAACAATCACTCTTCTGAAATCAAATCTAAAAAAAATTAAACTGTCAAATACTAACTGGCAACAGGGTACATGTACATACAAGAATGAGGTTTTTGCCACTGACCGTTCCAAGGCGGTAGACCTATTGTCAAGCGATTTTGTGTCATCAAGGTCACATTGACTTAATCTTAAGAATATTTTCTCCACTGTAACTTGTAATTGTTTGATCTACAATCTTAGGTATAGTAGCCATGTTAAAACAATGACTCCTATTAATTTTGGAGTGAAGATCAGTAACCAGATCTTGAAAAATGACGTCTGTGCTTTAATTAAACTGTAATATATTGTAACCCGACAGGATTTGTCCGTCCATATCCGCAGTTCGTATCCGGGCTATAACTTCTTTATCTGTCATTGGATTTCATAATTTATAATTTACAAACGGTCGCCAACATGACACCATGTGTTGGAACCAGATGAAGAAGTTATAACCCGGACACGAAATTGTAAATAACCTTCAACGTGTATGTGGTGCAATACACTTTGAAGGTTATTTATAATTTCGTGTCCTGGTTATAACTTCTTCATCTGTCATTGGATTCTAATACCATTTAACACAAATGTTCACTACCATGAGACTAGGTGTCACGACTAAGGGCCAAGTCCCTCCTTTCAAAGTTAAGGTCACACATGTACTTGAAGGTCATTGCTTAAAAGTTTGTGTTCGGGCTATAACTTCTTTATTTATCATTGAATTCCAATAAAAGTATACACAAATGTTCACTACTATGAGACAATTTGTCGCGACTATGAGCCAGGTCCATACATTTGAGGTCAAGGTCACATATATACTTTGAATTAGCAACCGATCTATATATTCTTTGTCCATCATTGGATTCCAATAATATTAATACACATATTTTCACCACAATGAGGCTGTGTCCCGAAAAACTACAAGGTGCCTGTCATCAAGGTCAAGGTCACACTCTGAAGGTCATTGCTATACTTTTGTGTTTGGGTTTCAGATTCTTTATATATCATTGTATGCTATTAAGAATATACAAACATGTTCACCACCATGAGACAATGTTTCGCGACCAAAGCAAAATGCCTACCCTCAAGGTCAAGGTCACTGTAACACTTAGAATGTTTTTGCTTTAATTGACTTTTATTTTTAGACCCAAACCGATAGGGGACGTTATACATTGTACACCAAAATAACCTTGCACACAGCATACAGACTAGGCTTATACACAATATAAAGACCATAAGAACTTGATACACTGAATACAGACCTTGAGAACATTATACACTGTATACAGGCCATAAGAACTTTAAACACTGTGTACAGGCCATAAAATCATTATACACTGTAAACAGACAATAATAACCTTATACGCTGTATACAGACTAGAAGAACCTTATTTAGACACTATATACAGATCATAAGAATCGTATACACTATTCTCAGACCATACAAATCGTATACACTATGCTCAGACCATACAAATCGTATACTCTGTGTACAGACCATACAAATCGTATACTCTGTGTACAGACCATACAAATCGTATACACTATTCTCAGACCATACAAATCGTATACACTATGCTCAGACCATACACATCGTATACACTATGCTCAGACCATACAAATCGTATACTCTGTGTACAGACCATACGAGCCTTATACGCTGTGTACATATCAGAAGAACCATGTACACTGTATACAGATCATAAGAATCGTATACACTATGCTCAGACCATACAAATCGTATACTCTGTGTACAGACCATACGAACCTTATACGCTGTGTACATATCAGAAGAACCATGTACACTGTATACAGACCATAAGAATCGTATACACTATGCTCAGACCATACAAATCGTATACTCTGTGTACAGACCATACGAACCTTATACGCTGTGTACATATCAGAAGAACCATGTACACTGTATACAGACCATAAGAATCGTATACACTATGCTCAGACCATACAAATCGTATACTCTGTGTACAGACCATACGAACCTTATACGCTGTGTACATATCAGAAGAACCATGTACACTGTATACAGATCATAAGAATCGTATACACTATGCTCAGACCATACAAATCGTATACTCTGTGTACAGACCATACGAACCTTATACGCTGTGTACATATCAGAAGAACCATGTACACTGTATACAGATCATAAGAACCTTATACACGGTATACAGACCATAAACAACTATGTACAGTGTATCCATACCATAGCTTGTATACACTGTTAAAATCATTATTCGTATATGCTTTTTATTGAGTTTGTTATAATATTTATATAGTGACGTATAATACAATGTATCACGACTCTGGTTTTGGCGTTTTACAAATAAAATGATGACGTTATTTCCATATAAAATAGCAAATGTCGAGGAAAATATTCCACAAGTATCTTATATTAAGACGTTATAACGAACTATATATGTCATGAAATAAAATATATCAGTGGGGTCCCTATGCGCTTCCATACGTATGGCCTCGCCTGTATGAAGTGAAAACAATATAAACACTAAACATACTACAAATGTATGAATTAATTACATGTTATTGAATATTTCGTGATACTCGTTTCATTTTATTTCTCTGTAATAAGTCTCGATTAAACAAAAAAACAACAACAGATTATACCTCTTACATACCTAGAGAAACATAGGAACCCCCACTAATATATTTTTTTCATGACATACATATTTCGTCATAACGTCTTTATAATAGGCGATCGTGGGATAATTTTCTTCGACATTTGCGTTTATATGTGGATATTACGATAACACTATATCGACATAAAGTTATATAACATCTTATATTATTTTAAGTATGACGTATTGCAATTAATATTTACCGACAAAATTCAATTATATGTAAAAATAAAGCAACTCACGTTATTTTTGTCTCGTCCTCTTTATTTAAAAAAACAACATATATCTAGTTATTTCGTTATATTTTACCTTCATTTTTTTCACCGTGGGCGGCAACGTGACGTCATAACAGAGAATGGCAGCCTACCCGCGGTCAATTCGGGTTTGATATTTCCAAAGAAGTATAAAAAAAGGCCGTCATTGCCTTAAATTATGAAGAATTGGTTGAGAAATGTAAACCATTCTCTCGAAAATTCAGTCATAGATACTTTGCCTTTGGTGAAAAAAGGAATCCTATTACTTTTGCACTCAGTAGTTCAAAGGTTAAGGTTTCCATTACCTTACATATTTCGTGTCATTACTTCAAAAGCGTAACACCCGTATTTAACGGTGCCTTGACTGCCAATCCGTTCAATAACTCCAGGAGTATAGCACTTACAATCCAGAAACCGTTTAGGCATATTGCCCTTGGTGAAAGGAGGAACCCTCTTTCATTTGCGTACAGTAGGCCATCAAGGTCACAATGATCAAATCCTGAGAAATATTTTCTCCACCGTAACTTGGAACTATTTGACCTACAATCTTATAACTTTACAGATATAGTAGCCATGTTAAAACAATTACTCCTATTACATTTTTGGAGTTAAAATCGCAGAAACCAGATCTTGAAAAACGTCGTCTGTCCTTTAATTAAACTGTAATATATTGTAAAAGGACGATACTTTATGATTGCTCATTGTCCGTACATGTCCGAAATTCGTACCGGCTTAATGTCACAAACACCAATTGTACATGAAATTTATTAAAATTTTGTTGCGGATAAATGTGATGTAGAAAACAATGTTGTCTGCTTAAATTTTACGTAAACTCCACTTTTACATGAAATTTAATGACATTTTATTGGGGATAAATTACATGTAATGTAGGAAACACTGGTGACTGATTAAATTTCACTCAAGCTCCATTTGTTCATGAAATTTAATGACATTTTCCTACGGATAAATGTGAAGTAGGAAACACTGTTGTCTGTTTAAATTTCACTTAAACTCCAAGTTTATAAGAAATTTAATTGAATTTTGGTTCAGGTAGAAACCTTGGACAGTCACTGTGGGCCTAAATCTTAATTAAACTCCAATTGTATGTGGAAATTATACATATAATACTGTAGCCAAACTCACGCACAAAGTCAGACTCATCTAAGTATAGACCCTGCACTGCTTTATTTCCAATTATACATGTATAATTATAATACTTGCACATATTCATATTTGTTCCATTTAAATCATTTATAACACGATATATAGATATTAAACTATTTAGTAGATTCCAAGGGAAATCTTTCCACGGGTCCCCTTTTTGTCATATTTTAAATGGCATTGTCTCAGTGCTAGGTTTGTTCCGTAGCTCACAGACTACTTGTGTTAGTATGATATTGTTCATATACCATTCTCAGTCAGTGTATGTATATGTGTGTGTGTGCTGAACCCATGAAACGTGTATAAATTCTGATCCGATATCTGGTAGAACTATTTGATATAGGACTGAGACAACGTGCTTATGCAATTAGCTTCGTATAGCCCATGCATACATACATCACCACCTACTGTGTTTATAACTGCTTTTCCAACCGAATTAGTGAAGGTGTGAATAAATTCTTCACAGATACCATATTGCCTATTAGTCAATATGCGATCTTCCGCAAATGCATCAATTAGTAATTAACTAACCATGTTATATAGTCTGCATATGTTCAGTTTCAGTTTTTATTTGCAAATTCTCAGTTTGTATACAAATAAAAGCACGAGATCAAAATACATGTAAACAATTTTATATTTAGAAATCACATACATACATCATGTACATGGCGCCTGTAATAATAAAACATCTTCCCTTTTTTTCCAGCATATTTTCGTATTATAAAACATAGAGGACAACACACTCTCACTAAAGTAGTATTGTAATAAATAATAATATGAAATTAAATATTGAATAATCTTAAATTAAATTGAATAATCTTATAACTTATCGATATTATAATATAGGCAATTTTTAAAAACAATCGTTAGAATTAGTTGCAGATCTCTTTTATTTACCTCTAAACGTGAAAGTGATGCTTGGATTTCGAGACCGGATTTCGTAGCTTGGCACCCCTTTGGTTCCCGGAGGCCCCCGTTTGGTCACGGGGCAAAGAATAGGGTCACTGCAGATCCCTTTGGAGGGGTAGGCAGAGGGGTAGAATCCCCCCAAATTCATGTTCATTTTATCAATTTTTGTTCATGTTCATTAAAGGTCTTCATCATGATCCCTGCATTGTTTCAAGTGCTATCTCGCTCGCATCAAAAGAGCAGTGGCAGAAAAACAATAACGTGGCTCCAGCGTAAATGGAGTTTCTACGATAGAATTTGCAGAACTCTGCAGTTCCGGGTGAGAAGGCTCTAGGTCTATTTTCCATATTTTATCTCGATGTACATGGAAGATGAGCCTGGCATGTTCATGCCTGTTAGGCGCCATATAACCTTTTTATGTGTTGGTGCGCCTTTAAACCCCAATTCAATTCGTAGTTTGGCCACTGAATGGAAATGCAGTAGTTTCACGGGATTTAATAGCACGTAAATTGAGTTGTGTGGACAGTCATTCATTTTGAATGTTTGTGTCGGATGTATTTTCTATAGGATTTTACCGTTAAAATAGGTGCGTCTTTTTGTATTATGCCTCTAGTGTATTAATAGTACCGTTTGTAATATTTAATGCAGGCAGAGATGGTGTTTTAGACTATAAAAAGCATGTAATGAAACATCCGTGTTAAACGGGTCTGTCGTATTAATGCAGTGTTTGCAGCAGCGGATATGTGGTGGGACTGGGTGGGGTTACCATATAGTTATGTATATTTAACGTTAGATCGGTAATTTTCATTAATACTAGTATACATGATATTTTTCAGCCACTCTATTTAACATTCCCATCTACTCATGCACTTCAACATGTCGTCATATATACTCTTTCTCATACGCACTTTATTTCCTATTCTCTTTCATTTCTTTCGTTTCCTCTTACATCATGTGACAAAAGAAAATGACATTTACAAAATAAACAATAAAACACATTCAGTATAAACGAAAACATTAACAAAACCATTATACAATATAATTGAACATATTTTCGTTCGCATTATAATATAACAATGCATGTTTAAAATATCAGTGCCATATGTAATATACTGAGTATATGTATATTTAACTATTGAAATTTCGGACAATATACCGTTGAGCTTATCACTATTAAGAGAAGCTCAATTGATTGTCAGGATCTAAAAAAAAAGAGTATGATAATGAACCTTTGGAAACGGCCGAGCACGACACATACGAAATATTGCAGTCTCGGTTTGATTGAGACTGTTCATGAGCGGTAGTGAAATATGCTAGCTACCGCTCACGCCCCGGGTTGAGCAGAACTCAATATTAATAAAATCAATAGTACAACATTTTAACCATCCCGAAGATGGCATGCAATATAAAAACAACAAGATGGATTTTAAAATATGAAACAACAAGATGGATTTTACTTAAAAGTTGTATTTCTGTGCTTTTTCTTGAAAAAGAACAAGTCGCCCACTTAGAGGTAAAAGGTGCTATGTGCATTTTTCATTATTTCGAGAAAATCGAGTTTAAAGGTTTAAGGACTTGTGAAAAATCAGGATTTTAATTCTAAAAAACGAAACTAAGCACATATTTGGGATTATATTTCTACTATTTATTAATAATATTTTAACCAATAATAAACCAATAGTTCA
The DNA here is from genome assembly GCA_037043455.1 of Cyrtodaria siliqua. Lineage (NCBI taxonomy): Eukaryota > Metazoa > Mollusca > Bivalvia > Adapedonta > Hiatellidae > Cyrtodaria > Cyrtodaria siliqua. Next base: position 48,991 of record JAWPHD010002168.1, read on the forward strand.
ATCAATATAATCAATTTTGTACATAGCGCCTTTTTCCACGAACCAATTTTCAAAGAAAAATTGGAGTAAAAGGTGCTATTTGACACATAGCCCCTTTTGCTGCAAACAAAATTTGTGAAAACATTTTATTCTTGAAGCAAAAACTAGTAGGTACGAGTCATCTTGGGGAAAGGCAGAGGTGTTTTATATGTGTGTTTTACATTAAGAACAGTTCCTGAACTGTTCTTGATTCATTGTTCTAGAACATATGTTCTTAATATGTTCTTGAACATTTTCAAGAACTATTGAAGATCATTTCAAGAACTTTAATTTTTCTTAAGATATTCTTGAAAGGTTCTTGAACAAGTTTAGAACAGTTCAAGAACCTTTAAATAGAGAAAATGTTCTAAAAATGTTCTTGAACAATTTGAAGAACAAATGAAGAACCGTTCAGGAACTTCAAGGGTTCTTAAACCGTTCTTAATTAGTTCTTAACTCTTAAGTGTTCTTAAACTTTAAGTGTTAAGCACTAATTAAGAACAGTTTAAACCCTTGAAGTTCCTATACTGTTCTTCATTTGTTCTTGAAATTGTTTAAGAACAGTTTTAGAACATCTTCTCTATTTAAAGTTCTTCAAATGTTCTTTAAAATGTGAACTAAATTCCTTTAAGTAATAGATAGAGTATGGTTTCATTGAGTTGGTTCATTTAAACATCGAGGTGTTTAAATTAACCAACAATATTTGTTTTGTAGCATGTCCATTTCAGCTCTATTTCAGTTATTCTCACAGTTATTCTGACAGGTCTTATTTTGAATTAATCGATTTACACATGAGTCTGAACAAAGATAATTGTCTGTGACCATGCTACAAATAGGAAATGTAATTAAGATGTATCTTAATAGGAATGTCGTTACAAATCGATTACAGCTGTGCAAATGTAAATATACATTAAATTAGTAAGCATTAGTCACAATATTAACCACCTAATAAACTATTGTGATCTTCCCTTATTAGTCACACTACTTACTGATACAGCGTTTGAAAAAGGCATTATTTTTGTAATGCTGACAGGCACAGGTATTAAACTGAAATATGAAATTTCTTTGTTTTAAGTAGCTTGAACACACCCCAAGTATACATAGATGGCTTTTGCTGGGACATGAAAACAATTATCCATAAACTTGGTATAAAAAGACATTTAGATTAGTATAAACTAATTGGGTCACCCTCGATAAATAAAGACTTTCAATTCAATTCAATTCAATTATTTTGTAGCACTTTGTGTTGATTAAATTAAAGTTCAATAGTTTCAAATCTTTTGAGTATTTCCACAAAACAACATAATTTATTACACCATTTCCAGAACAGGTTTTTCCATAACAAACTGAATGTTTATGAATGTTGTTTAACGGCTCATCAACACAGTATAAGTTAAAAGAAAAATGACAGTTCTTGAAATGTTCTTCAATAGTTCTTGAAAATGTTCAATGTTTAAGAACATATTAAGAACATGTTTCGCAGGTGTTCATCTTCATTAATATATGATAATGACATTAATGCATGAACAGTTTAATATAATAACATTATCTGCAGTTTAAAAGCCCATGTCTTCATTTAAGTAGGTAAAGAATATATGACACCTGAGTGATTCTGACAAAATTGCAAATAAAATGGTATTCAGCACTGCAGATATTATTTCATTTCAGTATCATATGTAACATTTCACCAAGTATGACCAGGCATTCTGAAGGTTCAATTAATGAATTGTTCTTTAACTGTTATGTAGGTTAAATTAGTGGCCAAGGGAGTTCTGGAACTGTGCAGGAACTGTTCTGGATAGATTGTTCAAGAACTACTCTTGAGCTGTGCTTCATCTGTTCTTGAGTTAGATGAGACAAAATTTCTTGAACTTAAGTTCAAGAACAGTTCTAGAACTATCTTACTTGAACTGTTCAAGAACAGTTCCAGTATAGTTCTAGAACTGTTCTAGAACACTTCCAGTACAGATCGTTCTGGAACAGTTCTAGAACAGTTCCAATACAGATAGTTCTAGAACTGTGCTTCATCTGTTCTTGAGCAGTTCTGGAACTGTGCATGAACGTTAAATGAGACAAAATTTCTAGTCTTGGGTTATGTTCAAGAACAGTTCCAGTACAGATAGTTCTAGAACTGTTCTAGAACAGTTCCAGTACAGATCGTTCTGTAACAGTTCTAGAACAGTTCCAGTACAGATAGTTCAAGAACTGTTCTTAAACATAAGTTCTAGAACTGTTCTTGAACATACGTTCTAGAAAATTTGTCTCATTTAACGTTCACGTACTGCTCTAGAACTGTACCAGAACAGATTAGGTACAGTTCAAGAACAGTTCTTGAACAATCTATCCAGAACAGTTCAAGAATTGTTCATGCACAGTTCTAGACAATTTCGCAGGGAAACGTTGGCCTTTTCGGTTCCATCAATGTTCTTCTTCCTTTTAGCCTTCAGTAAGTTGATTTAAATGAACAAACTTACCCTATTAGTTCCATCTATGTTTTTGTTTTGTTTTAATTGAGCGTGTTTCACACTGAAAAATCTCTGTATAAATGCAAGATTAACACAGAATAATGTCATTATTTGCTTCATACCAGAACAGGTACTGTGATATCAAATCTGTCCACACCAATAGTCCTGGTTATTAGCAATACACAAGATGTAAAAATGCTTACAGGAATAAGGAGCTATTTGCCACTTAGCCCCATTATCATGTTTTAAACCAATGCTTTTGAGGTAACAATTTGGGGGAAAATGTGCTATTTGTCAAATGGCCCCTTTTACCGCAATGTTGTATACACATAACTCCTTTTACCGCACACTACTTTTATGTAAAGCAGATAGCACCTTATCCTTTTAATCAATATCTCCAGATTGATTCAATATGCAATAAAGATTTTTTTCTGACAAGAAACATATCATTAAAAGGAATCTAAATATGCCAGAAAACCATTTTCTGTGAAAATGTTAGTTAGCACCTTATACCTCTAAGGGGGCGATTTATTACACCATTTCCAGAACAGGTTTTTCCATAACAAACTGAATGTTTATGAATGTTGTTTAACGGCTCATCAACACAGTATAAGTTAAAAGAAAAATGACAGTTCTTGAAATGTTCTTCAATAGTTCTTGAAAATGTTCAATGCTTAAGAACATATTAAGAACATGTTTCGCAGGTGTTCATCTTCATTAATATATGATAATGACATTAATGCATGAACAGTTTAATATAATAACATTATCTGCAGTTTAAAAGCCCATGTCTTCATTTAAGTAGGTAAAGAATATATGACACCTGAGTGATTCTGACAAAATTGCAAATAAAATGCAGACGCCATTCTTTTGAATTTTTGGCGGTGAAATGGCAGTCCAACTGAAGATTGTGCTTGCATCATTTAATGATTAAATGTAAGTGTTTTGTGATAATACTTTCATTACTTATTGTGTCAAAACATCTTATACATTTAATAGTTGTATTTGAAAGATGAAATTTCTAAATGTAGTCTTTAGAAACAGTATTTTTAAATGAAACCCCTATTGTCATGTGTTTTCGCGGATTGACTTTCTTTTTTTGTTGCTGACAGAAAAATGGTATTCAGCACTGCAGATATTATTTCATTTCAGTATCATATGTAACATTTCACCAAGTATGACCAGGCATTCTGAAGGTTCAATTAATGAATTGTTCTTTAACTGTTATGTAGGTTAAATTAGTGGCCAAGGGAGTTCTGGAACTGTGCAGGAACTGTTCTGGATAGATTGTTCAAGAACTACTCTTGAGCTGTGCTTCATCTGTTCTTGAGTTAGATGAGACAAAATTTCTTGAACTTATGTTCAAGAACAGTTCTAGAACTATCTTACTTGAACTGTTCAAGAACAGTTCCAGTATAGTTCTAGAACTGTTCTAGAACACTTCCAGTACAGATCGTTCTGGAACAGTTCTAGAACAGTTCCAATACAGATAGTTCTAGAACTGTGCTTCATCTGTTCTTGAGCAGTTCTGGAACTGTGCATGAACGTTAAATGAGACAAAATTTCTAGTCTTGGGTTATGTTCAAGAACAGTTCCAGTACAGATAGTTCTAGAACTGTTCTAGAACAGTTCCAGTACAGATCGTTCTGTAACAGTTCTAGAACAGTTCCAGTACAGATAGTTCAAGAACTGTTCTTTAACATAAGTTCTAGAACTGTTCTTGAACATACGTTCTAGAAAATTTGTCTCATCTAACGTTCACGTACTGCTCTAGAACTGTACCAGAACAGATTAGGTACAGTTCAAGAACAGTTCTTGAACAATCTATCCAGAACAGTTCAAGAATTGTTCATGCACAGTTCTAGAAAATTTCGCAGGGAAACGTTGGCCTTTTCGGTTCCATCAATGTTCTTCTTCCTTTTAGCCTTCAGTAAGTTGATTTAAATGAACAAACTTACCCTATTATTTCCATCTATGTTTTTGTTTTGTTTTAATTGAGCGTGTTTCACACTGAAAAATCTCTGTATAAATGCAAGATTAACACAGAATAATGTCATTAGGTAATTAGAACATAATTTGCTTCATACCAGAACAGGTACTGTGATATCAAATCTGTCCACACCAATAGTCCTGGTTATTAGCAATACACAAGATGTAAAAATGCTTACAGGAATAAGGAGCTATTTGCCACTTAGCCCCATTATCATGTTTTAAACCAATGCTTTTGAGGTAACAATTTGGGGGAAAATGTGCTATTTGTCAAATGGCCCCTTTTACCGCAATGTTGTATACACATAACTCCTTTTACCGCACACAACTTTTATGTAAAGCAGATAACACCTTATCCTTTTAATCAATATCTCCAGATTGATTCAATATGCAATAAAGATTTTTTTCTGACAAGAAACATATCATTAAAAGGAATCTAAATATGCCAGAAAACCATTTTCTGTGAAAATGTTAGTTAGCACCTTTTACCTCTAAGGGGGCGAAGTGTTCGAAAATTTGAAGAGGAGTTAAAATTTATTTAATATTGAATTAACTTTCCTTTTGAAAGACTATACAGATATGAATAAAATATAAAAGTTATGTGTTATGTTATGTATCGATACAATATATTTTTCTCTGTTATTCCTACACTTATTAAACCATACTTCTTATTTCATTTGTTTTAATCATATGTTAGTGCAGACTTTAAATCTTTGATCTGCAATTTCAGTTATAACTACTGTATGTGCAAAATATTATCATATTATTGTATGAATTAGCAATAATATGCTAAGTAGGATATACAATTGGATGAAGGAATACAATAGACAATATATGTTGTATACATTATTCATTATCTAACACGATCTCCGCAGTCTTACATATACCCAAAGAAGAGAGACAGCTGTATGTTATTATACGATCAAATACAGCTGTTCCATTATTTCATCCGTTGGAAGCGCCACGTTACATGACGTCACTTGGTAAATATACTTCACGAAGACAAACTCAACATTAACTTTAATGAAATGTTTGTTACAACAAACTTGCCATGCTCCCAAACCGTGCACCCCGCCCCCCCCCCCCACCCCCACCCACACACCCACCCACCCCAAATATAAACCCATAATATGCATCAGTACATATAACATTAATAAGCATCTTGAACAAGGTGAGAAGTGACGTCATACAGCGCAAACCGAAGACAATGTGTCAATTATTCGACTCCTTTGTTGGATCCATTTTGAATTATGGTTGTGACGCCTGGGGGTTTTCTAAGTCGAAAGAAATTGAAAGGATTCACTTAACATTTTGTAAATATATTTTAAATGTTAAGACTTCTACTAGCAATGCCGGTATTTACGGGAACTTGGGCGGTATCCATTGTACATATTGCGCTATGTTAGAATCGTTAAATATAGTTGCAAAACAGTTAACTCTGACAATATTATAATTTCTAGTATTTACAATAATTCCGTCAATAACATAGAAAATTGGCGTAATAATTGGACTGGGAATATTAAAAAGCTTCTAAACGAGTATGGTTTTGGCTATGTTTGGAATACTCATTTCACACTGTTTTTAAACAGCGTTCAGTCGATTGTTTTGTTCAAAAGTGGAACAGCGATGTTGTAAATAATAGAGTTTTTTCAATGTATTTACATTTTAAAGGTAATTTTGAATATGAACCATATCTCGATATTTTGCCATATAAGTTGCGAATTGTTTTATCAAAACTAAGACTATCGTCGCATTCACTGCGAATTGAAACTGGGCTCTACGCACAGAACAGATTAGAAAGAAACCAACGTTATTGTACCATTTGTAATTCTAATGACATCGAAGATGAATACCATTTTGTATTGATTTGTCCTGTATATGATAATATAAGAAGAGAATACATTAAAAAGTACTATTATAAACGTCCAAGTGTTTTAAAATTCATAGAGCTAATGAAAACACGTAATAAGAAAGTCTAGAGTTGTTTAATTTATCTTGGTTTATAAAAGAAGCATTTGATTCTCGTAATGATTTATTGTTTAATCAAAACTAGGTTTATCCTCGAAGGAAAACTATTATCAATTAATTATTTATGTTAATGCTTTTGTGATAATGAGAACAAAATTGTTTTTTAATTTAATATTTAATTTAATTTGCGTAAGTTAAAATTCAGTGTCATTTCCACATATTTATTCAATTATTTAATATTTCAAATTATTCAGTAATACAATTTATATGAAACTAGTCTGCAATATTATGTTTTTGTTGTTTGTTTGTTTTGTTTATTCTGTCACGAATAATGTTTGCATATTGTATATGATGATAAATTTGTAAAGTTTAAATCAATAAAAAATATCTGTCTGTCTTTCTGCTATATGACGTAAGCAATGACTTAATTGTTTTGTCACTTGACTACTATTGCAACGCAGAACTTTGCATACTGGAGCGCCCAATGGAACAGCCTGTAAACATAGAGCCTGATAACCTTGACCTCCGGGAAAATATATAATGCCCCAACAATAGCGTAAACAATGGGGTTATTGTTGTTAGAATCGAAATAATAAATACGTACCTGTATTTTATCGGTGAATAAAATACAGTTAGTCGTTCGGATGAGAGTAATTAAATCACTCGTTCTAACGCTCTCGTGATTTAATTACTACGCATCCGAACTCCTATAAAACACCGATAAAACACAGGTACATACTTATTATTTCTTAAGTAGTTATTAATGATGAAAATACCAATGTCGAACAATAATAACCAACATTGAAATTAGGTAACATTAGTAATGTTAGAAAAGTATATACACTTTAATCACAAATAATGTATTGTGTTTAAGCCTTTACAATTAATACTTTCCCGTATATTGATGACGTAATCATTTGCAGTTGACGCTTTACAAAATGCTACATTATGTGTATGTCCGAAACACTCGATTCCATTAATATTCCCTTTTCAAGTTTTAGATTAAGTTCAAGTTCAAGTTCAAGTTCCCTAGTTTATGTCTGTAACAACTAGTCATTACATGCATCTGTCTCTTTATTTTACACTAATGTCCAGTAGGTCCCTATACTGTCTATATTCATCATAATTTCAAATAATTATGCTAAAACACCATCGTCCAGAATTAAATAGTAATTTCTTTCCAACGAATGTCTTGATGATGGACACGACATATATAATACTGTAGTCAAACTCACGCACAAAGTCCGATTCACCAAGCGTAGATTCTACAATGCTTTATTTCAAATTATACATTGGTATAAATTAATATAATACCTGCACATGTTCATGTGTATTTAATAGTAATTAAATACATTAAATTCAAAATGAGATATCTTTAAAATTAACTATTGATTAAATTTGCAACATGATGTGTCATTGCATTTAATTTGAATTAAATTGAAAGTATGATATCCTGGCGTTACGCACTGTATATGAAACATATTAGTAAAATTTGATTGCAATTAAATGCCATAAAACTTAATATAAAATACCACATTTAAACATACGTTAAATGTGCACAATGATGTATTGCTGCATTTAATTGTAATTACATTCAATATGGAATATTACTCTATTTAAGTATTCGTTATATGTTCAATGTGATGTGTCATTACATTTAGTTTGAATCATTCAAGTAGAAATTTCATTAAATTTTAAGTTCGATATCTTAGAAGTTATGCTTTATATATGATTTATCGTTACATTTAATTGCAAAATTCAGTATGAAATACCACCGCTATATTTAAGCTGTGATAAAATGTGCATCATGATGTATCGTTACTTTTAATTACGATTAAATGCACTTAAATTCTAAATACAAGTTTGGAAACACAAACAATTATTTTCGACCTTTGTAACAGTAACAAATCCAGTACAGACCCTACTGTCTTTCAAAGCAAATTTAATGAAATTAAATCGAAATACAGTAATTTTCAACATATATACACAGATGGCTCTAAAGATGGAGATAAGGTAGCTGCAGCAGCTGTTGTTCACAAACACAGCATAAAGAGCCGCCTGCCTGACAAGGCCTCTATCTTTTCAGCTGAACTTAAGGCAATTGAACTTGCCTTAAATTATATTCAGGAATCTGATGATGACCGTTTTGTAATCTTTTCTGATTCCCTTTCATCTCTTCAAGCACTGGGTAATAGGAAACATGATAACCCAGTTGTGCTTCAACTTTTAGAAAAGTACAATTCCCTTATAATTGATAATGTTATTATTTTCTGCTGGCTTCCAAGCCATGTAGGAATACGTGGTAATGATAGAGCTGATAGTGCTGCTAAGGCAGCATTAGATTTACATATAACTAATACCAAATTACCTTATACTGATTTTAAAAGCTGTATCATCACATATATTCGTAACTCTTGGCAAGCCACTTGGGATTTGTCAGTTAACAATAAACTCCATTCAATTAAACCGTTACTCGGAGAATGGCGCTCTTCTAGTAGACCCATTGATCGAGAGGAAGTTGTCCTAGCTCGGTGCAGAATAGGGCATACACGTTATACTCATTCATACTTATTACAAGGTGAGCCATTATCAGAATGTATACCCTGCTTTGCACCGTTAACGGTCAAACACATATTGCTGGAATGTGTAGACTTTGATCCTATGCGTCAAAGGTACTACAATGTTAATACTATGACCGAGTTATTCAATACTATAGAGTTTAGTCTAGTTTTAGATTTCCTTAAGGAAATCAGACTTTATAAATCAGTATAATATGTTCTTGTATATAATTACTTTTTTATATACCCGTTTTCGGGCATTCGTTGATTTACATATATAGTTTATACTACTACCATATCATCCCTTATTTTTTAATAGTTTTATCCTGATATATTTACATTAATTTTTAATTAATCCTTCATTTATTCATATTTCATCAGTTTTTGCGCACAATATGACCTATTTATGTGTCGACGTGCCGTAAAACACCATTCATTCATTCATTCCCTCTAGTATTGTGTGACGTTCTATTGCAGTCCAATTAGTGGATTTTTATTATGCTCCGGACAAAAATTGAAAGTATAAATTACAAAGGACAATAACTATAAGTTAAATGAAGATAGGTTATGTTTCTTGTACTCTGCACTTTCTCGCAATTTCATCTATCATTGTATGAAGATCATTGCAGTCCCGTACGTAATATTTGAGTTATGGACCGGACAAGATATCCGGTCGGACAGACGGACAAACACATGGCAATTATATGCTCTCCCTATATGATTTCGCTTCGGGGTGCATACTAAACGAAGCAAACAGAATTGTTTACGTTGCAAATGTTTGGAAGAGAAATTCACTTTTGACAGGATAATACAAAATGCAATAAGTTGTGTTTCCAATACCTGTATTATGCTGTATGTAAATACGTGTATTACAACCTGGAACGGTGTTGATTGGTTATACATCAATCGTTTTAATTTGTTACACAGATTTTGTTAACTGCGACTTTATAGTCATCAACCTTTTATTAATCAATACTTCATTGACACAATACAAAACAGTTACACTGTTACACGGTCCAGAAAAATAAACAATGGTTGTATTTACTGTTAATATGCTTTGTTTCCCTTACGTAGGTTACATGGTTATGTTTGGATACACGAAATGCATTACACAAATATTTATATCAATCTTGAGAGAAATGTTGTCATGTCTTAGGTACATTTCTACATAAAACTTACATTTTTGAAATAGTTATATTATTATTATATCATGTTTAAACTAATAAATCGCAGAAAGTGGTAACGTAGCAAAGTTGCATACCACACGAACTAATTGGCTTTTTTCATAATTTTCACATTCCATGGCAAGCGGGGTATGGCCCCAGTTTTTAACGATATGCCCTAAACGAGAAAACAATGGGCGAGATAAACAAAATGGAATTTAGTTGGGAGCAGAGGTTATGAATATAACTAGAGGTTATGAAAGTGACGTATTGAAACACTCATAGTAGTTAAAGTATGTATAAAGGTAGAACAGGAATTGTAGCTTTCACAAAACACAGTCAACCAAAAACACACATTAAAACAATTAGAAGGTTAATAAAACAAATAAGTATACAAGGCGAACAGGAAATGCAGCTTTCACAAAACACAGTAAACCCAAAAACATGCAAAAGGAAAAACATGAATGGCAATACAAATAAATAATAAAAGCATATGACATCACAAACACAAAAAGGGTTATCAATAGGGCTCCCGCAATTGAACGGTCAGTGGCTAAAAAGGCCGCTGGGAGTTTAAACAAGGTTCTAGGGTGCATCAAACAGTAAGACATTTGACATCACAAACACAAACGGGATGATAATATGGTTGCACAATATAAAAAGAAATCCCAACTATTATATATCCACTGACAAACTAGGCGGCAGTAATAGGCAATATCAATATAACACAGCGCTTATGATGTATATATGAATATAAAATTAAAAGCGTCTAGAAAGCCACAAAATTAAACATAAGCAAGAGGTCAATGACTTGGAAGAAGTCAGGGAAACAAAATAATTAAGGGTGCGACAAGACAATATTGAAGACAAACATCAAACGCTACCTTTTACTTAGGTAGACGTCATCATAGGGTCCACAATCTGACAACAATATATACGATCATCGCACAATCAAAGACGAAAGCATAGTTGAGAACTGTGAATGGGTCAATCACTAAACATGCATTGCTTTGCAAAATGATAGAATCAGAATCTCTTTTTATATATGAACTGTTTAACAAGTTTAAACAACAGTGTATGCAAGTGATTTCGACTTAGGATCTTACCAAGTGTTTGTATCAATTCGCAATAGAAGTCAGGTTGTGATTACTTTATACTTTACAGGTAGTTCAGGATTAAAAGCGTTGAGAAAATAACATTTTGAAAACGTTCTTCGGGAAGATTATGATAACGGTAGTAGCCCTGAAAAAGTAGCTGTTTAGTTATACAAAGATCAAGAATACAAAGGTCATCAACTTACAAGCTCTAAGAAAAGGAATAGGCTCAGGGAATAGTGTTGTGTTGATAATGGACAATATCAAAATTACAATCATCTCGCTTGTCATATATTTTGCTAATTATTTCGCTATTTCAATAGTTTCTATTATGTGTCTTATCCATTATTTATGTTGTGAATTGTCCTGTTTATTGACTGTTTAGTTTGCTCATTTGATTTAATGAGTGGTTCAGTATGGACCTACTGTGCCATTGCGTTTATATGCTCTGGTTTCTGTTCTCATAAGCATGTTTATCTTATTACAGACCTGCAGCCGTCGATACATTACAAACGTGTCGTGCTAGAACAGATAATTGATCCGATAATGTCATCACCACGACTGCCTTTTTCTGGGACGCCGTCAAATAACCACATAACCACAGACGCACTAAGCCAGACTTCCAAAACCGCCATTTACCAGGTAATATATCATGTTAACGGTATTGTCGACAGCTCTCTATGTAAGCGGTAAATATTTAAATGTTTTTTTATGAAATTGCCAAATAATATATAAAGTATGTTTTTAATTAAAACTTCTACAAACGAATACATTGCAAACTTTATTTGTACGGTGCACCTTACATTTTTTTCTGAAATAAATGTTTAATACCTTATTTATGCAAGTTTTTACTTGCTTAAGATAACCCTTATCAGTATTTATTAACATTCACACTAGCGTTCGTTTAGTGCAGTGTGGCGGCTGTCAAAAGTCTCCACGTGTTACGAATCAGTAGTGTTGTTTTTACTGGTCCTTTGGGATCAACACGCTTAATACAGGAGGCTTTGAAGTAGAATACCGCTTAAGCCGGCGCTAGGGGGCTTGAGAGATGTTGCGTCTTACATTACCTCTCATGAAGTATTTATTTTCGCCGTGCATTATAAAATTGCTTTAGTATGAATCTAAAAACATGTGTTGGTATTGTTACATAAGAATACCAAATAGTAAGTTTTACAAATTGACCGAAATCTCTTGAATGACATTCGATTTTCTTGAGAATTTAAGATCAGTCCCATCTCATTTGCAGTCATTTGTAAACATGAAATACAGAGATTATTTTCTTCAATACATCCTTTAAAACGGGAAGCAGTATTGCAACTTTCTCAACTGGTTCGTGTTTAAAACATTAACATGATTAACAACCGAAATATGAGGGATATACAATTGAGAACTTTAAAGATCTATATACTTGGTAAAACAGAAATTGACTAGAAGTTATACTTAAAGTTGTAAACCGGAATACGACTTTTAAAATGCCTATATCCCTTAATTCAAACACAGTTTATAATACAAATGCATATTTCCAGTGAAATATAACGACGCATATTCCAAAGTGTAGCATCAATAATCCACTCTGGTCCATTTCTTTTCTTTACCTATTGTTTGGGGGAGCTTGTTTCAGCCAAAGGTTTTTTGGACTTTTCAGACTTTTCAGACAAAATACATCTCGTACCTAAATAAGTTGTATATCAGTGAAACAGACATTTTTAGTGATAAATAAAAATACCCTACTTTTTAAAATCGGTTGAGAAATAAAAATTGCATGTACGAAAGCTGTTTTTGATGGGTAATTTTCAATGCAAAATTCTGCTGCATGAAAAATTTGAAAAAATATTTTGTTTTAGAATTTGTATCCAAAAATGATTTCAAATTGTTGGATATTAGGAAATTTAGACACCCTGAAAGTTTTATAGCAAAATATGAAGGATTACTGAAGTTATTTGAAATTTCTTAATTTTCTTCTGTCCCAACAGCAAAGAAAAGGAAAAGCCCTATCAAAAATCATTTTGGCTGTAAAATATTTATTTCTCAACCGATTTTCTAAAGTAAAGTACAGTAGTTTTATTTACCACTAAAAATGCCAGTTCTAATGATATATAACTTTGGCTGAAACAAGCGCCCCAAACAAAAGTATATAATTCGATACAATGCGTTCATATACAGATATCACAACATCTATAAATAGTGATTGTTCGAGATGGCGTAGTGAGAGAGTTTCCTAAACATGCGGGAATTCATATTTCAAATATAGAAGTTAAGGTTCATTCATATCCAATCGTATCACCCGACTACACAATCGTATTACCCGACCCCATTGGCGTAAACATGCACACGATACAACAAAACATGGACTGATCCTACTCAAATTTATAACCAATGAACATTTACCGGACTCGTATTACATTATATTAAACAGGACGGAAACTATAGAATTTGGATGTGCCAAAGAGGATATTTTGAATCTGTAACTATTTCAATATTGCGACCCCCTGGCATTTTTCAAGAATAAAAATACACCAAACAGTGACCTCCATTTTGCTTTTAAGATTGAATTGAATGTTGTTTAACGGCTCATCAACACAGTATAGGTTATTTAGAGCCGCCCCAGAGAGAGGGGAAGGATACATAGGAATCCGGGAACCTGCCCTACTCTTATTATCGAATATATTCCCATGGTTCTTTAACGTGCTCGGAGGATAGACCGATACACGGGACCGCCCGGTTTACGTCCCCATCCGACGGACGAGGCTAAGGAAAAGTGTCTTGCCCAAGAACACACCGACGGAACTCAGTGGCACCACGGAGGATTGAACCCGGGGCCTCCGGTTACAAATCCGCCGCTTGCTTATAAGAGACGAAAGTTAGGACTCAGTGTCATGGCGCTTCCTATTCAACGTAATATCGTTTCCCGCAATGACGTCAAAACGACCTTACGTCGTTTCTGGAACTCGCCACAATTTACAAAAGTTCAAAAACACGCTATTGTATCAATATAGCCTTATATTACATCCAAAAGGTACTTTAGTACCAAGTTCTTTTATCCAAAGATCATCTATTAATTGTCTATACACAAATGTACATCCGACCTTAGTCAAATGCTCATTGCAATATTGTTACACACAAATAGTTTTCATTGTGATCTTTAAAATGTATCAGTCTTTTTGCCTGTAATCCTACTGACTGATCCTTTGGGATCCTCAATCCAAAACAGTGTGGTTTTAAAGTAGAATACCGTTTAAGCCGATGATAGTGGGCGCGAGAGGTGTTGCACCTTATATTTCATCTAATAAACAGACTCAATAAAACCGAGTATGCAACCATTCTCTCTTGCTTGTGTTTGTTGCATCCAAGGGATCCTCCTTTCAATATATATTTCTCCCATTTCTAGTCATGTGCATCATGTGAGATTATAAGAATCCATCATGAGTATCCATGTGAGATAGAGAAATCTCACCCGAGGTGTCAGAATTGCAACCAGGGACGAGGCTCTGCCGAGTGCCTGGTTGCAATTCTGATCCCGAGGGTGAGATTTTTTTCCCATTATGTGTTTATTACCGGCAAAAAATCAATGACTTTGCAGATTTAACGCCAGAATAAGGCGACGTCGACGTAACGTCATGACGTTGGAAATCACATGTCATGTAAGATAGAGTTATCTCACATGAGGAAAATGCCTATCTCTGATGAGCAGAAATGGGAGAAAACTCTATCTTACATGAGACGTCATGATGTCACGTTGACGTCGCCTTATTCTAGCGTTAATCAAATACAGTTGTTGAAGTTACTTCTTTTATTCTTGCACTAAGGGCATAATGGGAAAATATAATCCATTGTGAGTTTATCCATGCGAGATAGGAAAATCTCACCCTCGGGGTCAGAACTGCAAACTGGGCTCGGTACAGCCTTGTCCCTTGTTACAATTCTGACCCGCGGGTGAGATTTCCATATCTCCCAAGGACACTCATGATGCATTCTTGCAATCCCGGAGGTGCATGCTTATGTTTTTTGTTTTTTTCTATTTCTCCTATGTATATTGTATCGTCACATCGTGCAAGCATGAGGCTATATACCAAATGTCTGTCAGGTCAACTTATACGTGTTACTGTGCGGAAGGATCCTTTCCGGGATACGTCAGAAAGGTTTTCTTCTTGAACTTTTGAATAAAATTAAATGGGCATTGAGACATTGTTGTAGTAATTGCCCTGTTTGTTTTCCCGATAGCCAATGCATCACACAAATTCCTGTCTATCCTAGTCCTGGAGCCATCAACACGATATCCAAACTTCGATTTGTTCTCTTTCATAAATGACTGCAAATTCGTATATGACCATAACATATCTTTTCTGTTCTGAGTATGTAATAATTTAAACATCTACAGGTAAAATCAATTACCCTCACGTTTCATTTTCTGCATTTTAGCTTGTTCTTGGATTTACCAAATATCATTAAGTTCTAACATATCTGGTTAAGTTTCTGAATTTAGTCGAACAATATTCACGGAAGCGGACAATTTTCCGCCGCCAGACTTCTTTGGTCAATGCCATCATTGCGGGAAACGACGTAACGTCGGACAGTCACGTCACGTCCTCCAGTTATAAGCAAAATGGGCGTAATTTAATTGTTTCGTGTATTCCTTTTTTCGTTGAAAAGGGCCAAGCGGCCGAAATATTGAATACAATAGTTACAATTGGAAATTTTAATGCAAAGATTATCATCGAAATAAAGCAAGCAAATATATAACATGACGTTGACATAACTGTTATGCGTCACTTGCTATTTTACGTCATTATTGCACGTTGTCCGATTCACTTACAATGTACGCACGCTCTTTAAGAGCCGTTTAATCAGTACTTAAATATTCGAAGAATACAAAGTAAAAAGAATTTCAAAACACCCGGTTAGTGAGGAATATTAACAGTAGAAAATAAGTGTTCAGCCCCTCAGAAATGTAGGTAAAGACTTGCAAGACATGTAAATGTTTACAAAATATAGTGTACAAGCAGTGCGAACGGTAGTTACACGAATCCTATACATAGACGGTTTAAACATTTTATACATATATGTATATTATACGAAATTAATATATTCCTGATAATTATACAGCTAAATAAAATAAGAACATGAACTATATATAATATGAATAAGGTATTGATTTATAGCGAAATAAAAATAAAAAAACAAGTTATGGATCAGACATCAAACATGTACGAAATTGACTTTAATATTAAGACCCAACATTTGTTTTGTGCACACCCTATTAATACATGATACACAACGTTTAAATACATACTGTTTCATCTCAATATGCGTATTCAATTGCATCACGTTGACCTGTGACCTTAAACAACTAACCATTATTTTAGTATTAAAACAACACATGCGCATTTAAGTTGCATCTCATTACATCAAGCGGTTTAAAATTAATAGACTTGGCTTGAAAAGTGAATGACATTGAACAAAGGACCGCAAATTGAATGTGCGATTTACCACATGGACATGAACATACTTTTAACTTCAAGTCAAATTTGGTAAACATTTACGTTCACAGGGAGGTTCTGGCTCATGCCAATATGCGGACTGGTAGGTTTAAGAATATTTCGTTATGTCCGAGTAGGGCTTTTGGTAGCAAACTCGCCTTTTATACACCCGTAAGGACGTGGCGTTGTCCGTCCGTTCTTCCGTTAACTTTTACCTGACAAATGATTAAAGTAGTTAAGGTCTACAACAATGAAACTTTGTAAACATCTTCAGCATGATACATGAATATATTTGATAAAGGTCCGTAACTCTCTAGTTCATTTTTTTTAATTATTTCTATTTGAAAATTGTTTAACCTATACGGGGCGCCCCGGCATTGCTCTTGTTTCCAATGCAACTAGAGATATGCAGCCAGGGTTGGCTTCATCGTCTCTGTAGTGTGCATCAGGGGTTATGGACATAGTCATCCGTTCCATCCAGAATGTTTCAAATTGCATAAGTTGCGCCGCTTTTTTATAATCAATAAGTGGTTATTAATTAAGAAGGTAGTTATACGACTAATTATTGTATGTTTTTATTTTCAAGATAATAAAATTCCTTTTAATTTTACTTCCCACTTTTACCCATATATCTCAATAATGATACATCATGAAATAGTTCAATCCTCAAAGGCGTTTCAAATAATGGTGATGTTGGTGATGGGATTGTGTGTGTGTGGGGGTGGGGGTGGGGAAGGGGTGTAGTGTGGGGGGGGGGCGGTGGGCGTTTACATTTGAAGAAAATTAAGACAAGCACAAAATAAAACACACGCAAAAAACACTCTCACACGTTCTTATTCTCAATGCCTACGATATTAGTAGTCACGTGACTACTTAAGTCATTGTTTACGTCATATAGATAGCGCTGTATGACGTCAATCGTTCTCAGCATGTTCAACCCGACCAAAGTCACACAAAAACATATGACATATACTGTAGTGTAAAATTTTGTGAGCTCTTACCATTTTGTTTTCTTAAAATACTTGTCTTTGGCGCACCCTGTCTAATTATTCGGGGTGCGGAGAAAGGCTTGAGCATTGTTCCGAATCATATACCATTTTTTAAAAGAAGTTCATTGTCAAACCATCCGTTGCAGTTATTAATGCTGAGCTCTATAGCAGAGTTAAGTCTTAAACAACCATACACAATGCAGCACCGACCCATTTAGAGTCTATCATTTTCTTAACTGTTATCACTTTGGACAGCTGTCAAATCAATGTTCTTAAACAAAGTCAAAGTTTATTTAACATAATAAATTTACATGTAGATCTATTGCATCGGCAAAGAGAGCAGCATTTTCATTAAATCAAAATATTTATTATGTACTAAAACAATAGTAAGATTACCGAGAAAAATATATTACGTACCCTGTCTTAGATTTTGAATAGCACTTTGCCTCTGGCATGTGTTTACCAAATCATGCTTATGGCGCGTTAGTATTATGACGTCACTGCAAAAGAACATTACGACGTCACGTTAACCTCATTTGTCTGGTAACCTCTCCAAGAAAACGCGAATACAGGTGGCCAGGGTACCAGACGGAGAAGGGAGGAAACTGTGTTGGAACGACGATGGGAGTGACCTCCTCTGAACAAAGGAGTTAACTGTGATTGGAATTTTTTACCACTGTTTTTTCCCCATAGTATTTGCTAATAAGTTTTTTTGCGAGTGGATGCAGGAGTGTGGGCTGGTGTATACCCCCACTTAAATGATTGTTTAAGTATGAAACATGTATATGTAGATAAAATGAGGCCTGAGGTGTAATAATAAAAACACGTTGTGTTTTCGGGTATTATTTACAAAGTCAAAATAAATGGACACAATTTTCCAAACTATAATTTAATGACGAACAATTAAAGCATTTTAAACAAAATTACAAACCCTATGTTATTCTTTAATTGAATTAATCCGTTCAATACTTTATTAATCATTTCAAACAAAGCACAATTAAAACAAATTGGTCGATTTTTGTTCCGTCGTCCTTTTGATGTCAATATTATTTGCCATTTGTTCGTTTGGAGAATTCCGTTTTACAGCTCTACAACAATTGTTTTCCCGTAAGTTTTATCACAACACGTGTTTTTTAAAGGGACACATGGCAATCTTGATTTTTTAATAACCCGTCACGTCCCGTTAGTTTTTCCACTTAACTTGTATTGGTTCAATCATCATCAATAATTATTAGAATAGTTTTCAAAACGAGTTTTGTATTTGTCTATGGTTAACAGTTTGTGAATCATGTAGTGGACGATAAGCATGTATTATACAACTTGAATTCCCCGTGAACTCGTCTACAAAACTTGAATGGTATAAACACATTGTTTGCAATGTTCAAAGGTTACCGTTTTACTTGCTGAAATGACATTTTCGTAAATCAGTTGACTGAAGTAAAGCATGTGATAATTATTATATGTGTTTTAGCAACAAAACGTTCATTAGCCTCTGTAGTGCAGTTGGTTGAGGCGGAGTGTCAGTGCCGGGGAAGTCATAGTTCAAGCCTACTGATTTACTTTTCCTTTTTTTTTAATTTGTATCATTAGTATGGATTTCATAATTGCAAATGGTCAGGTAGCAAATGAACTGTTCGTTTTCATTTTCATTATTTGATAAAGCAATGTTATAATTACACATGGTAGCAGTGAACAGTTTATATGTATTGTAATGCACACATATCCCTTACATGTGAGTAATTGTATTTCTGTGCTGATGTGTACTTCTAGGACGTCGTGCTTATAATCAATATGTAAGGCATGTCAAGGTATTTGAACAGAGAGAAGCGAGGTCGCCCACCTTGATTCAAAATGTTTGGTAGGAAGAACTGATGGTAAAATTCGGGAAGAATGTGTCTGGTAAGAGAAAACGGTCGTGACGTGTTTATGTCTTCGTGACAATATTTATTTCTTGTTTTAACACCCGTGACTTGATCTATAATTATGTTAAATTTGTGTGTCCATTTCCTACCCAGATATATGCTATTTTCCCTCGGCAGCTATTTTACGCTTGCTTGTATTTTGAATGTTACAGAACATAATACAAGCGACGAGAAAAACGATAACCTACGCCGTGTACAACAAGTTATTGAAACTCCTCTTTGCCGCGAATCAAAAGTCCGTCTGTGCTGTACTGTCTTGACCTTTCTCGCCCCGCTGAAAACGGCAATCGTTTACCTGGACAGGATCAACACTTAAACCGTATCAGGGCTCTGATTTTACATCAAAATTGGCATTTTTGAGAGCCTGCTTGGTCAGTTCCGATTGACCCGAGATGTGCCAGCGTGTAACTGTTTGACAATGACAATTGAACGTCATCAGATTGGCCTGTCAGAATGCGTGGCAAACATTTGTTCGGCCCTCAATGTCTCTGCTCGGCACCGTGTAATTGTTTTAGATTTATATAGCTTCATTTAGTGTCACGTAGTGTGAAATAAAACATGGCTTTTTGAAGTTTTTGAAAGAATTGGGGTAGCGGGAAAATCGATATTAAGGTGAAATATGATTACCTAGAATTAGAGAGGCGTTCATTGATAGATATTGAATTCCATAAATTCTTCCAATTTCTGTTGAAGTTCTCCCAAGGATATTGACGGTTGTTGGTCTGTTATATAATTTATGAATTGCAAATGTTCCGCATCAAGTTTACTGGCTTCACTGTACCGGTCATACACAACCGGTGCCAAATAGTTTTACTATGGTTTGGTGTATACCAAGAGTTTTTGCAACATTAATTAAGGTACCACGGGGAAATGTACCATTTAATAGATTTCCACCACTTTCGGTCATGTGTTTTTCAAGTTTTAGCTTTCCAAAAAGATTCTATGTGGAGCTTTTTCCTTTAAATTTTAAGTTTTATAAAGCCAATAATTGAAGACTAGGAGGCGTGTTTTTTGGGATGTTTAGCATCGTATAATAGCTGCATGTGCATATTTCCGCACATATGAGGAGCAGAATGATGGACTTGTCACGTGATCGAATTTCCAGACACATGTCATGACATAAAAATTGCAATATCAAAGTATCAATTTAAAGGGACACACGGCAATCTTGATTTTTTAAAAACTGACGGCGTCCCGTTAGTTTTTCTCTTAATTTGCATTTGTTCAATCACTAATATTAATTGTTAGAATAGTTCAAAGCAAATTGTTTTTACATATTACTAACTTTTTATAATATTGCAACAATAATATATTTAAACATTTGATAAAATGGTGAAGAAAATAGAAATCTCCATTTTTTATTTAATTATATGCAAGCAGTTTTAAAGTCAAAATGACGCAGGATAACTAAATCGAGGAGCACATTTTAGTGTTTTAATAAAACTTAAGATTGCTATGATATAATGTTCAGTGCATCTTCAATACACAATTAAATACTGGATGCCAAAAGTAAAACATTGTATGCATTATTAGATTTTGCATTTAATGCACCATTATCTATGCAATCGTTCGCGACTTTCCGGGAAAGTCCGGAAATACTCGAGCTTCAAAGCAGCAGTTAAAACATCTTCGCCGAAATGTTTACTAACAATATGTTATTTCTGCTTATTAATATGATAATGGCATATTTACTTAACACAAAATGTCTTACTATTTCCCTGACATTGTCTATAATTAAGAACTACACTTTGGTACACAGTAATACATCAGAGCCTATTAACATAAGTAAAATATATCAATACGCAAGACCTACTTTCATAATGAGTTGACCCATAATGTAGGTGGAACAAATATATCCGTGAATATGAAAACTGCTTGTACATTTTTAGCATTGTCAAAAGGAATTCAAGTAACGGAATCCAATATGCCATTGTACATCGTATTAAACAAAGACACCAACGCAGTGCATTGTATTACAATAGTTATCGGAAATTATTCTGATTTAAGCTCCACATTGTAGAAATGGAATCTGTCTTATTCAGGTCAAAGGTCAATTTCCACCGAAACGTAACTACTCGCCGATTTCCGGCAAGCTTCGGAGATAGTATATCGGCGAGGTGTTCCAATTTCCGTTTAGCATGCTTTTGGAAGACTTCGTTTCTTATCATTGGAGCTAGCGTTTACGGGGTCACGTAGTGCAATGCCAAATGTAGATCTTCGCTCTCAAGAGAACGAAGAATAATTAACTTTTGAAAATCATCCCTGAGATACGCTCGTTCATGCCTTGGCAAGGTCATGATGTACACAAACAATAAGTCGAGTCAAATGTACACGTATTAATAAACCGCGTGTAGTTAGTTAGACGCATTTTCTCAGCAGTGTCAAAATTGATCGACAGCAGCGTCCCATTAGGCGAACTGCGGATCAAGGTCAGAATGGCGTGCGGAAATCTCTTTGATGTCGATGCCGACTTCACTTTTCACAAAATGGGGATTCTCTAACTTGTTGTGCAAGGCGTAGTATAGTTACTTGTATTTTAGGTACCAGTACGTTAACCAGTCGTAAAAGATGAAAAACAGTCCTAAACCCCCAAATCAAAGTGACAGCGAAGCATGCTTGTTTGCAGATTAATAGGCAATTATCACATTAAGTGGTCATTATTGACCATGCGCTCGTGTGCAATTTTGATAAACCCAAGAAGTACTGTTTACAACGAAACGTGCAAGACATAATTAATTAACTAATAGTTATATCTTTATATTTCAAATCAACATAAAACTGAATTTTAGCATATACCTATAAAGTATAAAAGATAACCTTTTAGTATAAAAAATCCTCTATATATAAAAAATTATATATGTATTTTAAATCATTGTTTTCACATTCAGAAAATATGCGTTTTGAGATTCATGGTAATATATCTTCCAATAAATGTTGTAATATTGCGAAACAGAAATGCGACAAAACTAATTAAAATCTTTTTTGTTCAAATTAACGAATTTATTGCTACATACTTATTTGTCAATGTTTATATTTCCATCTATACATTTCAATGAATAAATATCCGATATTTATTTGCTTATGCTTAATATGTCTTTACTCATTATGGACAGAGTCCCTTTAAGACAAGGAAAACAATAGTAACACATTAAAGATGGTTACTTCAAGATGCTTCAATGAGATTTTAAGATTTTACTAAGAGCAAGCTACTTTCAAGGATGGGTTTTACAGAAATCCCCAAACAAACGGCCACAGACAGTCTGCTATATATAATACTATACCATCTTCGCTGCACATTAACAGTTCTGTATAATTCCTCATTAAAAATGTCAAAATGATTAGTATTGTAAGTAACATAAAAGCATTTAGCTAACAACAAATTATTATTTCCGTCAAAACTGCGTCCATATTTGACATAAAGTGGTTCATTTTGATGTGTATATGACAGCGAAGAGTGGATAATAAAACATTACGTATATTTACTATCCATGCGATAAAACAGTCACAGAAGTTAAATCAAATTTAAGCGAAATTTATCAAAAAAATGCATAAAATATGCCTGTTTGGTGATTGTAGAAATCATAATGTATAATATTATGTTCATTGTAAGGTATCAAGAAAAAACATCTTACGGGTACGCTCTAGAACTTTCTTCCCTATAACTTTCTTCACTATAACTTTCTTCAATGTTGCCATAGTTTATTTCAAAAGGGTCACCTATATGATATATATACGTTGTATTTTTAAAATATATTTATAGCTATGGCGGCCATCTTGAATTTCCGGCCGACCTGATTTTTCCTTAGGACTAACCAGACACCAAGAGCAAGATTCTAGTAAAGTTTCATAAAAAAATATTTAAGTAGTTCCAAATGAGTAGTTGGCACAAGTTGTTTCTTTCAAAATACCTCTACAGAAACAAAGATGACCGCTGGCGGCCATATTTGACATCAAATAAAATGAATTTTGTTTAGGATCAACTACATGTCATGCCAGTCATTTTAGTAAAGGTTCCAATACCACTTACATAAAGTAGTCCCCACAAACTTGTATTTTTAGCAAGTATTTTAGCTGTTGTGGCCATCTTGAATTTCTGGCCGACCTGATTTTTATTTAGAACCCAGACATCAGGAGTAACATTTCTGTTAAGTTTTATAAAAATCCATTAAGTAGTTGTCACTAGAGGAGTTATCACCACAATTGTTTCCTACATATCTATATAACTATATGTAAACAAAGATGGCCCTTAGCTGTATTTTTGTTGAGTGTTGAAAATTAAAATTAGGATAGGGACTTTTAATTTCAGGTTACGGACTTTTGACCAAAACATAATTGTCATATGAGGTATGAGGAGGTGTTTTCAATAATTATCAAAGAAACTGTCATTTACGGAAATGTAGCGGTGATAGACAATGATGGATGATACATCGGAAATGTAGCGCTGATAGACAATGATGGATGATACATTAAGTACAGATGTGGGTGTCTCATTAGTATACCCAAAAGACGTTTAGGTGCAGCGAAGAACAATCTGAAGCATCACTGTGCATCAGTTATGACAGAAGATATATGCACCCAACATAATACGTAGAAAATCCTAGTTAAAATATTCATGTTTTCGGTGTCGCATACGTTGTTTCTATTTATTATTATGTTGTTTTGTTCTGAACGAGTGCGTTTAGCTTATGCTCATTTCCTGTGTGACATATAAACCAACTGTTGTGTGTTCGTGCAACTGTTGTTAACCATTCGGCCACGGAGACACTTGAATATACAAATATAAATATCAATTTAATTGAAACGAACTCTGACAGGATTACAACACTGTCGAACTCAAGGATGAGGTTCAAATGACGAACTTCTCAGTTTGAAGAAACCTATCTATTAAGCTATAGATAATCAATTTCGCATGACTAGAACGTTAACTATGGGACTTAAAACAACTTACCACAGTCCGACGTAGGCACGTGGCTCACACCATATCCCACGTACGCACGTGACTCAAATTTCAACCGATTTAAACAAAAATCGAACGGCAATCAACTCAACTTGACGTGCAGACGTTGCTTAAGGGACATTCGTCAGACTTCTCAGTTTGAGGAAACCTATCTATTAAGTTATAGATAATTAATTACGCATGACTAGAACGTTATCTACGGGATTTAACTTAAAACAACTTAAAATCTTCTCACGTGCGCATCTGGCTCAAATTTCAAGGGCAAGACATTTTTCCTTAGCCTCGTCCGTCGGATGGGGACGTAAACCGGTCGGTCCCGTGTATCGGTCTCTCCTCCGAGCACGTAGACGAACCATAGGAATCTATTCGATAATAAGAGTAGGGCACGGTTCCCGGATTCCTATGTATCCTCCCCAACTCTCTGGGGCGGCTCTAAATAACCTATACTGTGTTGATGAGCCGTTAAACAACATTCAAAATGATTAAAAAATTACAACGGCGTTGGGAGAGACATATCCATCAAACTATTGTTTGGCCATCTAGGATTATTAGGAAAAAATCAATTGTCACGTGCGCACGTGGCTTAAGGGAAATCCACCCGATATCTCAAACTTCTAAGGTAGAAGAAACCTATCTAGTTAGGTATACATAATTAATTTCGTATGACTAGAACGTTATCTACATCTCCTAGAACTCTGTTGCAATTTTGATTTCTAACGTTTAAAACAAGTTCGAATTTGTTGACAATATGTGTCCACAGTTTGAATTTAGCCAATTTCACCATGGTACATAGAAATCCGAGCCCTAACCCTAACCCTAAAGGCTTATCGTAACTTCAAGAAGTATTGAAATTAAAAAATGAGCGTCGTTGAGTCAAAAGCCGCTGTGGTCGGTATTATGACCATCTTAACCACGTACAGTACATAAAAACCCGAGCCCCAACACTAACCCCTGAAAGCTAAACCATAACCTTCACTTCAAGAAATATTAAAATTAAAAAGTGCACCGTGTAGTCTAACGCCGCTGTGGTTGGTATTATGACCACGTTGACGCTTAACTCTACGACTCTGAGAAAATCAAGTGCACAAAACATCCACACCGTGCACATGGTGCAAGGAAATGAATAAGTCCACACCGGCAAGCACCGGCATACAAAAAAATACAGTAATGGTAGAGAAGAGTAGTGGTGAAAACGGCCACATTGTGAAAGAAAATGTTATTTTAAAAAATGTATCTCTCTAAACAAGTTTCGAACTTAAAACAACTTCCCACATTAGTCCCACGTGCGCACTGACTCAGTTTTCAACCGATTTTAAAAAAATCCACAGAGAATCAACTGGGTTGGGTGAGACCTATCTATCAAGCTATCACCTGGTGACCTAGGATTATTAGAAAACAAATTCATCTGCGCACGTGGCTTATGGGAAATCCGCAAGATATCTCAAACTCTCAGTTTGAGGAAACCTATCTATGGAAGTATATATAATTAATTTCGCATGACTAGAACGTTATCTATGGGACTTAACTTAAAACAACTTAAAATATTCCCACGTGCGCACGTGTCTAAATTTTCAAGTGATCCAACGGCAAGCAACGGCGGTTGGAAAGACCTATCCATCAAGCTATCGTTTGGTCACCTACGATTATTAGTAAAATATTCACGTTTCACGTGCGCACATGGCTTATGGGAAATCCGCCAGATATCTCAGTCTTCTCAGTTTGAAGAAACCTATCATAGATAATAATGACTAGAACGGGACTTAACTTAAAAATATTAGCATTCCAACAATGATGATGATACATGCAGTCGTTGAGTAAAGGGACGGGTAATATTGCCCTCTCATAATTATATTTCTTTCTCGTGACTACACTTTAAAGCAACTAAATATTTACTTTATACCCAATACAAATATTTATCGACTTACAATATTAATTGAGATAATTTTTTCCATCCATTCTTGGTACACATTTAACAGAATATCCCGAAGTTGATGCGATATTCCAAAATGTCATACTTCTTCCAGCGGTGTATGTTTATCCATGTACATGAATGTCATAGACTTAAACAAACTTGTTGCTTCCAAGGGATCATCACCCTTTCAGTATTTATTAACACATTTCGTAAGATTAGTATTGGTCATGATCAGCTTCATAAATCTTTATTAAACATCTAGTATATTAGTAATTCATATCTTACAGTGAGATAACCATGACTGGGGCAAGCACGATATGCACGTTATTATACTACTTTAAAAACATAATTAATAAACGTGCATAAAAGATTATTAAAGCATTATCTTTCAACAGAAAATATATGGTCGAGAAATTAACCTGTGTGGCGGTTGTAAAATTTGCCAGGACATCGGTACTATTATTGGGATCGTGTCCGTTGGGATCGTGATAATTTTACAATGTGCATGGCTTTAAAATAAATTTCCGCCTAGTCAGTGCTAGTTGGTGTTAGAAGTGTTTTACCATATATTTCCTTTCATGAACAGCCTCCATAAAACCGATTATGGTACTTTTCTCTCTTGTTTATGTGTGTTGCTTTAAAGGGGTCCCATTTTAAGTTTTTCTTGACAGGGTACACAGTGTTTTATCAATGCAAACGTTATATTAATTTATCAAGGACTCTATATGCAATAACATGCTTTAGGTTGTATGATTGTTTTAATGACACTATTAATTTTTCTGTTTCAGAATAACGGGGACAATGAAACTACAAATCTTGGTTTAACTTTGGACGGATTATACAACAACAGACGCAAGGACCTCGCCAAATCGTGCCTTTCCTATAACACTCCAGTGCCATCAAAACTCGACCTGAATACAACTTCTGGACATCTTATGGTAGATACCCGCAATTCTCTTATGTGTTGCGATATTCCAAAGGTTGGCTCAACATTTTGGGTTAGAATATTCGGAATCTTAGGCACCACTAAGAATTACTCATCCCCTTTTGAAATAAACAGATTTCAAATACCAGTTACAAGATTCACCAAAATTAGAAACGAAATGACTGCAACTGAACTGAATCAGTTCCTTGATAATGCACTTTCGTTTCTGTTTGTTCGTGACCCATATGCAAGACTATATTCCGGCTATGAAAACAAATTATATAACGCTAATCTCAAACATTGGATGAGCAATGGTAGACGTATTGTCCAAAATATAAGACGCGATGCATATGAGGAAAGTATCATGTTTGGCCATGACGCTACCTTTGAAGAATTTGTTAAAGACATTCTAAATCTTTATGAAAATGGTAAGAAAATCAATGGTCATTTCACTCCAATGCACTTCACATGTGATCCATGTAAAACACCATTTCATATTGTCGGAAAATTAGAAACATTCAAGCAAGATGCAGTCTATATTCTTGAAAGACTTAAGAAAATTAACCCAAACTTAGGCATATCGTTTATGGACTTTGATAAAGAAACTGCGCTTGATACTGCAACATGGATGATAAACAAATTGTATAAGACAAAAAAGAATGCACAGGACCTATTTAATAAATACCGGTATCCGTTCTATAATTTAATACTAAGGACATGGTGTGGTCTTCAAATTCGTGGATATCTTTCGAAAGACATAGCATTGCCAGTTTCAGCTTCAGAGGCGGAAATTGTATCACAGGCATCGCTAGTTGAAGTATTTCGCGAAGCACTGAGTAAGCCAGTTAACCAAACAGCCGACAAGTTACAGCGTGAAGAAGCCTTAATACAAGCCTACCGGACAATATCATTGGATGATATGGAACGTCTGCGACGATATGTGTTTAAAGATTGCCAACTGTTTGGTTATGATGATCGTCCTGCAAAACTTTTCGACAGGAGTCTGCCGTATGTTACAGAGAATGAGCATTTGTATATGGCCGGTTTATAAATAGTGCGAAAAGACTGGAAGCATTTGTTGAAGCACTAAATAAGCCATTTAAACAAATAAACGTCAAGTAACAGCATCATGAAACCATAAAAATAAATATAAATGTCGAACAGGAAAGGCAGATTTCACAACACAGTAAACCCCAAAACACGTCGAAAAATGTAGTTTATTATAAGAATTAATGTGAAACTTTAAATTTTGTCTGGAAGGTTCTTATTTAGAACATGTAAAGTAGAAAAACTATTTCTGATCTAAACACAAGAAACAGTACACATATGCCTTTCAGAAAGCCGTTGGTTCCGTGTGAGGAGTGCACACTTGTGTTTTAAACATAGTTGTGAATAGGTTAGTGTTAAATACATCACATTTTGACTTTAATAGTCTGTCTTATGCAGATGGCGAGTGTTATTCTTGTACTCATTGTTAGACTTAAATGGTTCTGTTTATACTTCGTGTACCCTTCCTTATTCATCCGCCCTAAATATTGATGTCTTAGCTATTACTTCGAAAAACCGGAAAGGAATTTCAGGAAATTCACATAACATAATCACAATGAGAAGGAGTGTCGCGCCT
Organism: Cyrtodaria siliqua; assembly: GCA_037043455.1. Classification (NCBI taxonomy): domain Eukaryota; kingdom Metazoa; phylum Mollusca; class Bivalvia; order Adapedonta; family Hiatellidae; genus Cyrtodaria; species Cyrtodaria siliqua. The sequence continues at coordinate 78,052 of JAWPHD010002168.1, forward strand.
AAACATCAGCTCCATACCTTAAAGACCAAGTTCACACTTGAAAAATGAGTATGATAATGGACCTTTGGAAACGGCCGAAAACGACACATACGAAATATTGCAGTCGCGGTTTGATTGAGACTGTTCATGAGCGGTAGTGAAATATGCTAGCTACCGCTCACGCCCATCAGCCCCGGGTTGAGCAGAATTCAATATTAATAAAATCAATAGTACAGAATTTAGACCATCCCTAAGATGGCATGCATATGGCGGTGGACATGGAGTTTATCGCTTCCCCATGTCGTACGGCGTATGGTCCCAGTACCTAATACAATTAAATGCCCCGAAGAGCGAAATAAACATAATGGAATTTAGTTGGGAGCAGCGGTTATAAGCCTGCATATCACAAGTAACAGTCAAAAGACTAAAAGGTGACAAAAGAGAATTTCTTGAAAATTCACAAAAATGATATTCACAATGAGGCGTTATGTCACGTGCAAGAATCAGGTATGTACCTCAAAGGTCAAACATGTTACCCTCAGCATTTCAACAATACATGTAATATAATAAACCATCTCGCGGCACATGACATTTACAAGTTACATTTCTTGTTCATTTGCATACTTCATGCGCGTTAAAAGCTATAATATTATATTACAACCATTTTCCTTGTTGGAAGAATTTTCCATGTCAACATTGGTGATGATTGTCATATATGCTGCTATCTTTGTTTAAAACCTTAATAAATTTAGTTCTTCTAATACAATAGTCAATCTGTTTTTGATTTCGATATATACTGAACAAAAAAAGAAACGTCCGCTGATGGTGATGCTGATTGTCTAGACAGCAAAACAGGAAAAAATAAAGATGTTTTAAGAATTACTCGTCCCCTTTTGAAATAAACAGGTTTCAATTACCAGTTACAAGAATAACTAGATAGACCGCCAACAATAGTCCAAACAAAGATATTCTTGAAAAGTTCAGTACCCAAGGGAGTTGCCCCCTTTTTCTTAAAATATGCATTTTGGCCACAAAAACAAAATAAATCTACGAAAATACCAAAATTTGCCCGAGACAATATTCTCTATATGTTTCTTTACCAAAACAGGTTGTGTAGATGGCAGCTTTTGATTATCAACACTCATCAAATTTCCTCCCTTTAACAGTTCCATATCAAAATAGTATTGTTTGGTAAATTTGAAACGGTTTAATGGGGATATTTAGTTCTCACTTAATGTGCTTATAAACATCAAATATTGTTTATTAAAAGCTTTAATATACCATCAAAAATTGGCCTATGGAAATACTAGCAAAAATTCAGATATTTCTTTCATTGTTCAGTATATAAATACATACCACTTTAATTTATTAGTTAAAAGGTCAATGCTTTTCTTTTTTGTCAATTTCGTTTTTAAACAATAAAATAATATTTGCCTACTTACCTACCAAAAATTTGAAATTAGTGTTGAGATAGGACAAACATGAGTTTTAAGAGTGGCCTTATACACACATTCTACAAATAATTGTGGTATTTCTCCTCTTACATGTAAGTATTATTGATTAAGTTATTGTTCCTGTTGAACTGGAATGGAAAACTGATATTGTCAGCGCTTCGGATGTGTTAAAGCTTTACGTGCATTTTGAACATAAAGCAAGACAATAAATAATTTTGATGTTTACAATGTGTATCAATTCAGCAATATATGCATTTTAATAGTCGTGTGTATATTCCGGTTTTATAAAACTTAATCTGCCTTGATTGGACTAAAGCCTTGTTGGTAAACTTAATAAAATATTGGTATGTTTTTCGGTGATTTCCAGTTTTTATTTATCGTGTTATTTTCAAAAAAACTGGATGACCGATTATAAAAGTTGAGTAGTGTATAATAATAACATTATTCTTTCTTTCTTTGTATTTATAGTAGCGCACATTGCATTTCCCTCCGGAAACTATACTCACGGTCAATGAAAACGCACCACAAAACAAATCTTTTAAAAGTTAGAATAAGAGCCATTTTTGACAAAACATGATATAATCCACATAATGAGTCGACATTTAAAAAAATAGATGCATATCTGGATTTAGTGCATGCCACATTGTTGTTGTGAAATGCACGTGCATTTTCGGATTTCTTCAGTTACAGCGCACAAAGAAATCATTTTCTCGGAAACAATCATTGCATGATACTCTCAGAAGTCAAACAATAAGAAGGCCAGTAAAACCAATTTAAATTTATTTCGAAACATAATAATGCAGCTTCGAATTTAGTGGAACCGTTTTCTTTTTATGAGTATCCATAGTAAACAATGTTAAATGAAGGGGTAATTAACAGCGTAACTGCTCGTCATAAAAGTCTACCAATGAACATGTAAGACCAATTAGGTATCACATTTAAATACTTAAAAAATGAAACGTATTGGTTCAGTAGTTTTATTCCAAATGGTTTGCGAATAATCCAACAGCATAAACATATAACATAAGCGTAAACAAAGGCCGCTGGGGGGGGGGGGGGGGGGGGGTTTAAACCAGGTCCTAGTGTGTACCAGTCCTCAAACTTAACCTACTGTCATCCCAGTAAAAGGGACAGTGTAAAGAAAGAAATCTCCTCCGTGAACTATTCCCTAAACAACAAGGCAGCATTAATAGGTAATATAAGTAAAACACAAAGATGCTCGTGTATATATAAATAAAAAAGAAATAGCATAGAAAGCCACAAATAAGGTACGCAATGAGTTGGAAGAAGCCAGAGCAAAAAGAGAACAAACCTTTGAGGGCACGACAAGACAAGATTGCAGACAAACATCAAACGTCACCGTCCTTTTCCTTTTGGGCTTTAGGTAAACGTCATCATGTGGTCCGCAGCCTGTCCGGTCATCGCACAATTAAAGAGGAAAGCATAGTGGCGAACTGTAAATTGGTGCACCACCAAGCATGCAGTACGTTGCAAAATTATAGGGTCATAACCTCTTTTGATAAACCTTTTAACAAGTTTAACAAAGATAGTATGAAAGTGATCATGACCAAGGATCTTACGAAGGTTGCAATCACGTAACCATAGAAGTCAGGTATTCCGGTTATATGTATTCTGAAAAATCTGACTTTTGACTATAAATAATGTTTCAAAGCACAGTTCTATAAAAACACTGATGTGGAAAAAAAAAGATTGTATGTACAACTCAATAAGTGTGTCAGGTCCCTGGCAAGACTTGATCTTTTTTCTCGAAAGAAATATGTGTTTCCATACACTACAGAGAACGCCCTGTCGCAAGATGACCCTAGTGGTTAAGGCTAACTCAAGAAAGAATCAATGACGGTTCATGCATTAACATAAGTTTAATGCAACTTTTAAAATATGTTAAATATATATACAATTATCAAAAAAATAAATATACAATTATCAAAATAACACGCGAATACACAGAGGAAATAAGAAAAGACTGTTCTCATGAACGTTTAAGACGTTCTTAGTATTATAATAAATACTGAATGTGTCGACTGACTATATACGACACTAAAGTGTTGTTAAAGTTATAACAATGTTGATGTTCACACGAATTATGATCTAGCGCGATAACTGTGATGCGCGAGAGCTCATGAATATGATGATGCGCGAATCCAATGGATGATTGTCATCAAATGCCTTCTATAAGGGTTGATGACGCGATATAATTATGATTAACCTCCACTGAGGTTGTGGATGATGTTCCTCCGGTGAGGACTGATAACGGGCCCACCTCGTGTCCCGGTGGTTGTCGATTCTATAACCTGGCCATGTTGCACAGGTACGGGGACCGTCTCCACCGCTCGTGCCGTTATATGTTGATTCTAGTGTCGATCACCTAAAGGGCTTACACACCCTAAAGGCTTAGCTCCACTCCGGGAGGCTTATATCCAAACCTGGACGGTTTAGGCACATATTGCCTGTGAATTTCGCCGTCCAACTTCTGCTCCAAACAAAGCAACTATCAAGCAATCCCGGCCAAAACTAGAAGACAATGGATTTTATAGTAAATGTTACGCCCAAACCATTATTTCCCCCAGTTCAGTCCGTGACACACGTGACAACATGCGCAATATTAAAATCTACACGGAAGGGCCCTTAAACAACTTTGCTCTTTTAAGAGATAGACCTATACTTGTACATGCATTAGCACAAAACTAAACTCTTATTAAACGGCCCTTCCGGACGCCCTCTAGCGGCCACTTAAAAATGGCACGCTTTTCCGGGTTACCTGAATATATCATGGACATTGTGAATTGGTTTCAACTGAACAATGGATTAGGGTGTAACTAACAGGTTCTTACAAGAGCTATGTACGACCAATACGCTCTACTCGTGATTATTTTGTGACAACATCTACCCACTTAAAGAAAGTGCTACACTTTTTAAAAATGAACAAAATATAGTTAATATTTACACGTTAATAAACTATTAATTCTTCCTAGCAAATGAGCGACGAAACGTACAAGCTGATCGCTCAATCGCCTGAGTATGTTAATTATTACTACCTAGGAATGAAACCTTCAGCCGGTACAACGACCGTCTTCCGGAAAACATCCACTGCAGTTATAACCTAACTATAATATGTATGTTTCATATTAGTAAAATGGGACGATAATTAAACATTATACTGCTATTGTACAATACCCTTCACACTTTTATACTATTGTATTAAACCTGTCAATTTGTGCGCCGACTTAAATAGTCTGCCCCAATATGGTGCTTTCCACGGTCTATTACCCGGACTCTCTTGTTATCAATAACACTACTTCCTGCAACTACAAGAACTCCAGCCTTACACATTGCATCCATCACATTACTAGTATACTGTTTCCGAAATGGAGTAGCGTCTCCCGTTTCCCTAATCGGCTTTGCTAAAGTGTGGTTAAAGCTACACTGCATTACATCTGTTGATCTCGACTTATCGGACCAAACAGTACTACACTCACGTTTCTCTACTACACTAAGCATGCCCGATATGTCTACATCGGCTGCTGTCTCCTTACCTATACTAGTGGGAAAATACAGGGGACTAGTGTCCGCACTACTGCCTTTCTCACTATCCTCAATAACTGCAACATTAACTACATTTAACACCCCTTGTTGCATATTATCGGTTCTACTGATATACTCTTTCAGCATATTCGCATGGAAGGTCTTTAACTTTCCGTTTATCTCGATACGATAATCCATAGTGTTCACTATCCCTCTAACGTAAAACGGACCTTTCCATTGTAATAACAGCTTGTTATTGTCGTTCGGGAGTAACAGTAACACCTGGTCATCTATGTTAAATGTCCTAGCTCTAGCTTTCTGGTCATAGTACCGTTTGTACTTGCCTTAACTAACTGACTTTGAGCTATCTTACAAGTCTCCTCTAGTTTCTCCTTTCGATCTAAAACATACTGATATGTAGTCTTAACCTCATCACTATCTACTTCACCTGCCCACATCTCTCTAAGAATCCTCATTGGGACCTCTAACTGATCTACCGTACAATACCTCAAACGGAGAAAATCCTAAACTCTCTTGTGGAACCTCTCTAAATGCAAACAGCAAAGCATTGAGATACATGTCCCAATCTTTGTTCTCTCTGTACACATACGCCGTAACATTTGCTTTAACGTCCCGTTAAATCGTTCGACTAACCCGTTACACTTCTTCACTACAATATCCTTGACCTTCACTTTACAAGGACCTAATGACTCGTCTAGAGTTTGTGCTTCTATAAACTCCGCTTTGGATATGCCACCTACGGCTGCAGGAACCTTTAATTTTCTTTGGATTTTATAGCAAACGTTACGCCCAAACCATTATTTCCCCCGTTCAGTCCGTGACACACGTGACAACATGCGCAGTATTAAAATCTACACGAAAGGGCACTTAAACAACTTTGCTCTTTAAAGAGATATCCCTATACTTTTACATGCATTAGCACAAAACTAATCTTATTAAACGGCCCTTCCGGACGCCCTCTAGCGGCCACTTAAAATGGCACGCTTTTCCGGGTTACCTGAATATATCATGGACATTGTGAATTGGTTTCAACTGAACAATGAATTAGGGTGTAACTAACAGGTGCTTACAAGGGCTATGTACGACCAATACGCTCTACTCGTGATTATTTTGTGACACTCCCAGACATCACAAAAATAGTTTACAAAACTAGGTAAAATTAATAAACATTTAGCATGTTTAGATTAAAACATTTTCAAACTAATATTATCACTGAAAGTTATTAATACCCCTGCAAACGCACACCCCACGACTACATGTAAATGCGCATTTCCACTTCATACAGATGCTTCTCACACATTTTGGGGGGAAAAGCATACACAATAATTTTAGAGAAAAATATTCACCGGTCCAGAACTCACATCAACAAGAGGTCAATGACCTTGAAGCTCTACTGATAGGTTTTGATAGCTAGGTCAGCATTCCTGTGATGTTTCATGAAAATATGTCAAGTAGTTTCAGAGGAGTAGTCGCTACAAGTTTGTACTATATAACTCTATCTAAGGCCATCCTTAAACATATTTATGTTTGCCCTTTCCCGACCCTGATTTCAAATGTTGGGTAGGTCGGTAGCCAAATATTTTTTTACTTTATTTTAAAAAGCAAAATCTAACAAAACATAAAAAACATTGCACTTTTAATTCATAATTTAATGGAATAATGGCATGTATTTATATATAAAAATCAGAGATTTTTTTTTTTTCTAAAGCTTGAAAAAAAAATTGGTTGGAACCCTTTTTTCGGGAAAAGGTAAACATAATATATTTTAAGTGGGCCTAAACAAAGATTGCCACTGGCAGCCATGGTTAATGTTGAATCAAAATAATGTTCAATGAGGACAAACATAATGTCATGTTGATCATTTTAGCAAAATTCCCATATCAATATCACTTATAGTTTTCAAGAAATAGTTTGTTTTTTAAAAATCTATTTTAGCTATGGCGTCAATCTTGAATTTTCGGCCGACCTGAACTTATGCTAGGATCAAATAAACATGAAGAGCAACATTTCTGTTAAGTTTCATGAAAATCTGTAAAGTAGTTTCAGAGAAGTAGTTGCTACACTGTCCTGTTTTAATGGAATGACAGTAGGGTGTGTGAGGTTTGGTGCTACCTAGATCCGATTTATACCCCCAGTGGCCTACTTTGCCACTGTCCGTTCCAAGGCGGTAGCCCTATTGTCAACCCTTTTGTGTTTGTGATGTCGTTTGCATTTATTATTGCTTTTGCCTGCTTGTTTGTCTGTTTGCTTGTTTGTCTGTTTGCTTGTTTGTTTCTGTGTTTTGTGGTTGACTGTCCTCCTTGAATGCTACTTTCCCTGTCCGATCTTTTTATATTTCTTTGTACTATATAACTCTTGTAAACAAAGATGACAGATGGCAGCCATGTTTAACGTTGAATCAAAATGATTTTCGACAATGACCAAAATCATGTCATGCTGATGATTTTACATAAAGTCCCATATTAATATTACTTATTGTTTTCAGGAAGTAGTCGCTACAAACTTAATTTCTTTTGAAACAATATTTTAGCCGTGGCGGCCATTTTTCATTTCCGATCTGCATGAAATTTTGCTAGGATCAACTAGACATCAAGAGTAACAATCCGGTGAAGTTTCATGAAAATCCTCCAAGTAGTTCAGAGGAAAATTCCTACAATTTTTTATTATATAAGTCTATATAAACAAAGATTGTCGCTGGATTTTACATCAACATGAATTATTTGCTAGGATCAACTAGACATCATTGGCAACATTTCTGTAAAGTTTCATGAGCAGTAGTCGCTACAAAAAAACACTGAACCACAACCCAACTATGATATGGTATCTCCATATGATGCAGATGCTTCTCACACAATTTGTTGAAACCTCATTATAGGAAAATATCTCATGCAAGAATTTTGCTTGAAAATATTTATACGGCCATAGCTCGGTTAGAAATCATCAAACCGTAACGGAGGAATGCGCATCTCCAATTCATACTGATGCTTTTCAAACCTTTTGTGAAAATTCATCAAGGGGTTATGGAGAAAAAGCGTGTTATGTGTGTGAAAATATTCAAAGGGACAAAACTTTGCCACAAATCATCGAACCGTAGAGAGGCGAACGTTATGCGTATCTCCACTTCATACTGACACTGCTCACAAAGTTTGCTGAAATCCATTGCGTTATGGAGAAATAGTGCGAACATGATTTCTGTGTGAAAATATTCAAAAGGCCATAACTCGTCAAAATCATTGAACCATAACAAAATGATGTTACATGTATGCACATCTCCACTTCATACTTATGCTTCTCATAGTTTCTTGAAATTCCAGAAAGAGGTTATGCAGAAATATTGTGTCAAAAATAACTGAAATGGAACTAGACGAGGTAAATGCACATCTCCACTCCTTGCTGTCTGATGCTTCTCTTAGTTTCGTGAAAGTCCATCCTGGAGTTATGGAGAAATCGACCAGATTTGTGTGTGAATATAATCAAAAGACAATAGTTGCCTCAAAAATCATTGAACCGGAACGTGTCACGTTTACCAAGTTATGAACATCTCCACTTCATACTGATGCTTCTTATCAAGTTTGTGAACTTCCATCAAGCTGTTATGGAGAAATAGCGCAGACAAGATTCTGAACAGACCGACCGCCCCCACGAACAATAGTCTAGATCATCTGTGACGCTTGTCTAGAACTGTTCGTCTGATTCTTGTTTTACGCGGCAGCCATTTTACCGAGATTCTGGTATCATTTCTGATAGACTGATGCAGACGCACCTTCTATCGAAGATCAACAGAATAGGAGAGAGACACTGAATTAATAAACAGAGGGAAACTTCATCAATATATCGGCGAACTAAATGTGGATGGTGAAAAATAATGAAATTAAAAAAGAATTACAGACACATGTTTCCAGTTTAATTTTTTTCATGCACAAATTGTCAAAACATTAGTGGTACTTCTTTGTTTAATGTTTGCTGAACCGAATTATGTTCCTTTCTACTTTTATTTTCTATATACATGTATTTACAGTCAGCATCGCTAGATAAATTGAATAACATGCATAAGTTATTGATAAAATACAAGTTCAACTCTTTTTGGGGATTTAACTAACATATGTCTCCAAAACAATTGTGTTACGAAACCTGTCGATTGTTAATTGTGTACATGAACTGTCTCAGAGTATGTGCCTCAAATCAGAGATATTCAAGGCAATCTTGTGATTTGTTTGAAGTCTGTTAAATGCAATGTGTAAAATAAGTTTTTTTTAATAATAAAAGTATGTGCTCATACACAGGTGTTGTTTTTTAGTGTCACTCCCTTGTCTGAACACTTATATTACAGGTTTAGAGCTTAATGTCTGAGTGGAGCCACTCTTATGGTAAAGGTAATATATACACAATGTGAATATCGATACCTAATTCTCTATGAGATTTGATATAAAAGTCGAACAGAAAATGCAGCATTCAAGTACCACAGTTAACCATCACGCACAGAAACAAACACTACCTACAAAGATGAATTAAAGGCAATATATGACATCACAAACAAAAAATGGTCGACAATAGGACGACCGTTGATGATAAATATGTCAACACATGTATACTAATTACTAATTTATTTTCTGACTGATTTGAATTAAAAAATAGGTTGCAACAGAGTTAAAAAAAACACATGTCATTAATATCTGACATGTATTAGCTCAATAATATAATAATTATGTATTACATTTAATGAACGTTCAATTAATTGATCGTAGAATGTAAGAATAAGGAAATAATTGTCAGCATAATTTATAATCAGAAAAATTGTCCTGTTACCTCCAAGTTCAAACCATGGCCCATCATATGCTGACTGCAATGCTAACGAATCATTAAAACAGCTTTGACGGTCAAGTTCAGGAATTAGTTTATACAGATCTAGAAATGAGTACATAGGACACTGATGATTCACATCTTAATAAGGAAATTGTCTTTCAGACATTAAATTTTTTATTTTTCATAGAGCGTTATTATTCATGAATATAGAAATTCAGATAACTATTACTGTGTATGGAAACCATTGAACGCTCTAGTACTGTGATGGAGTTTGACCTAATTCGAGATTCCATATACTGCATATAGTGCACAGTGAAGCGTGAATTTGCTGTACCCCTCGTGTATGGAGATAGTAAATTGTGAATTCCACGTTCTGTATAATGTTTTGAGTCGATGTGAAATACATTTTGTTCTAATAAAATTCGAAGGAAGTGTTGTATAGATATATGTGTGTTTTATATTGAGAATAAAGTTGCTTTAGACCTCACTGTGCAGATCGGCAATATTCGGGAGGCGTTTCATGAAAGTAATGTATTGTTGGAATAGCCTGACGTCATAGCCTCTGTTTCATATTTATTTATTTTGATGCTGATGCGGCCATCTTTTTTTCACACATGAAATCAAAGAGAGCTTTTGACGTTGTACAATTAGGCGTATACACTTTGTCGTAAGTAGAATATGTGTTGTAATGTGGAGAGAGTTGACACCGTCGACTGTTGTACGTATCAATAAAGTGTGCAGACGCAGTTGATGACTGGTTTGTTATTGTTTGTCAACTTCGTGTTTGTATAGCGTGACCTAGTTTACTGCGCTTGATGACATAACTTGTTTGTCAATCAATTTCCATGATTAAATATACGGGTGAAAAGTCGGAGGGTAGTGTGTCCACAAACAAGTTAGCACACATTTTCAGTTTATGAATGTTTTGTGTTGTCACGGATTGATCTACATGAAATTAGTCTTGATCATGTTCGACGCCTGATAATTTTGTAAACAAGCAAGCGTCGCAGATGATCTAGACTACGTTTTTGTTATTCATTCTGCATGTTTAAAAAATCGAGTGAACAATTGGAAGGTTGTGTGAGCATAAACATCCCCTGACGATTCTAGTCGTTTGCATATTTGGTAATCTGTAGTATCTAAACTAAAAGAAGAATACCTAGACGGAGACGTGAGAACCATGGCGGTTGTGGTAGTCAGTGTCATTCAGACCCTGTGAATACCGAATGTGTCTAGGATATTTGTGTATGACTCATGTTTCAGGAGACTTCCAGACATATTTATCTTGTGTTCTTTTGTTGCCATATACTTTTGGAAACTTAACCCTGCGGTCGCCAAGTGTTAAACATACTTGACTCGAGTCCCAGAAATCACGTGTATGATTTCCAGTGGGGTCACATCCCAGATTTTTCAAACAAACTCCCGCAGTATCTTACTTGGGCATGGTACTGTGAATATAGGTCATCCTTCGGAGGGATGTAAAGTAGTCTGTCCAGTGTACAGGGCGAACTATACCCTGTGCAATATCTCTCTGAACTTCTGTGTTATACTGTTAAGCAGTGATACAAAACCAGGGCCCTATATGAATTATATAGAGATTATTTAACTGCTGGGATCGATTATAGGGAAATCCTTCACAAGAGGTAGGCGTGTAGTTTTTTTCACGAACGAGCGCATGCGAGTAAGTAAAAAAAACAAAGCACGTCTACCATCAAGTAAAGGATTACCCATAGTCGATCTCAGCAGTTAAATAATCTATTTATTACATTTTAAATTACGTTTTTGCAAACAAATATTCGCTTTATTGAACGTTGTCGGCGGATGATGTTGACGTCAGCAACACTTTATTGACGTCACGACTCAACGTCGCAACGTTAGTTATTATTGTGTTCTGAGTTAGTTATTAATATTTGGCGATAATGAATATTCTTGCACTGAGTTCAAACACCTGCGCCTCTTTTAGCCATGTTGACGTACAGATAAAGTTGATTGCTTCGGTGATGCCGAATAATTAAAAATAGACTGAATACAACATTTTTGTTCCTGAAGGATTTACTTTCGAGTGAAAAAAATAAACTTGATAACCAGTCACATTTAGCCAATCTCAATGGCTCGCTTATTTGAGAATTGACTGGAAACGGCGATGCATTCCGTTTGATATTGGCCATCTTCACGGTAATGGATAAAATATGATATGCTGACAAAAACGGTTATTTTGCGTAATTAATTTGTTAAACATAATTGGTACGCACCAATAAAGAAATTTAATTGTGTGTTTAGCCTAATTTAGCGAGTTTTAACTGGGAATTTACGCAAATACCTTGCTTATCTGTAGCTCTGTTCTGTGACGTTTTATGTCATAGAACTATACCAAGCCTAGTTGCACTGCCATTGTTGTGTACTGGTTAATGAAATTGAGTTCTTTAAAGTTTTAATACAGGGATGATTAGTGCCATGTGTAGTTGTGCATGTCATTGATGTGTTCCAGTTCAATGACTTTTGGCGGTGTTATGCCCCATTAAAGGACATAATATCATGCTTCCCATACCGGGAAAAAGCTCAGAACTTTTTTAAAAATTGTATTTAATTTATTGTAATTGTAATTTTTAAAAATTGTAAAGACTGTAATTTAAAAAAGGACAGAATGAATGCATGCATATATCATAAGAAAATACAACAATGCAGACTCTTGTCACCATTTAGTATTTTCATTAAATGCATTTCAGTATGCTAACATGCAGAGAAATAAAAAAAATAGCAATATATTTAAAAAATGTAAGGCTAAACTGAAGCATATACAAGTTCAACTAACACGAGTTCCAAAGAATCTAGAAAGATCGCGCTGCAAATTCAGAAATGCTACATACACCAATATTTTGAGGAATCGCACCTTTTGTATTGTTTCATGTTGATTGAACAATCAACCATAAAATGAACCCAATTCAGAAACAGCCGATTAACACCGGTTCACACTTGTCATTGTTCCAGTTTACGCTACCGTGTGTATAACTAATTAGTAGGCACTTAAAGGGACACATGGCAATCTTGCAGTATTTGAAATGGGTGTCACAATTTATATATCCAGTATCATTTTTACTTTTACCCTGGTTACATTTAAATAAATAAAATTTTAAGTATTCCTATTTCGTCTTATTATACTATAAGTTTTAATATATTACTGGTGCAATAATATAAAAAAAAAAAATAATAGAAAAAAACAAATGGCTTAATACAATTCTTATAATTAACATTAATGATTGAACAAATGCAATTTATGTAGAAAAAGTAACGGGATGCTGCTAGTTTTTGAAAACTCAAGATTGCCATGTGTTCCTTTAACTCTTATCAGTGATCGTAAAGTTCAAAAACACAGACAGGCTGAGTATCTCTGGCTAATTCGTAAGCAAACATTTTCAAATTTTCTGTTTTGATCAGCCATTTTGGCCGCTAGAGGGCGCCACATTATTTGATGTTTTACCTGGCTCGATCACGCAGTTAAATCTGTGAATAATGTCACAACTTTATATGACAGATAATGTTGAGCGCGGGGACACAAACCAGTTGATTGACAGCAAGAGGCGTAACAGTGGGCGGAGTCTTATCGCACCGACAATTTGACAGTGGTTTTCAATAAACGCTGACATAATTAGTTTATCGATCTAAATTGATTGTCACTAATTAGCTAAAACACTCAGCGGGATAGTGGCCTATAAACAGTGAAAGACTTTGTAAATTAGAATTCGGGATTTTCTGAGATCTATTGGACAAAATCGGTCGGAAATTTGGATTCGCCAGACCGCCGATGTCTGGCGAATTTGGTGTGTATTTCTTACGGTTTTATTCGCCAGTTCAGGTTACTTTTCGCCTATGGCGATTTGGCGAATGGCCTAGTAAGCCCATAAAAATTAACCATTGGTATTCGTGAACAATCGTAAAGATGTGTTAATGCTCTGATCAATGAAATGTGAACCCCAAATTGTACTTTTGTTTTCGATCGCTGTCGTACAAATTCGTTACCTCACCGGTTGACTCATAAAATATGTTACAATTTTAGCTTAATAATTTGAATCGATAAAGCATGTCGTCTGAGAACAAGTTAAATGTCAACACTAAATTTCCTTCATAGGAGGGAGAACAGCCTAAAAAACAGCGGGTTAAAGTCAATACTTGTCAAAAAAAATAAACTAACATCTTGTGTGGTGTCACATATTACTAATTAGTACTGTGAACAATTTAACGTTTTTGCAACAACGGTGTCGGACAAACACTGGTATAAATTGTCCTTGAAAGCAGTGGGAAAACCTGAAAAAACTCTCTTGGGATAGTTTTGTTCTCAAAAAACTGTGGGAACCCTGTAATACACTAACTTTGTACAGACTAGTTCTCCTGCTACTGTGGCTGGCATTCAACAAATAGTGACCTATATCATTGCCATGTGCCGGTTGAATGAATGTTGAAAATGTGTTATGGTCCCCTGCACATTTAGCCAGTAGAGCATCCACAGACTCTTTCACCTCTTGTCTGCACCGTATTTTCAATACTATAACACTTAGAGATACCAAACTTGGTATGTGGATACATCTTGGGATAGCTGTGTGTCTCATACCAAAATAAGGCCACTGTGACTTTGACCTTGACCTGTGACCTTTGTCATAGAAAATGCTTGTCCAGAACATATTTTCAATACTATAACACTAAGTCTTAGAGATAGCAAACTTGGTATTTAGATACATCTTGGGATAGCCATGTGTCGCGTACCAGAATAAGGTAATTGTGACCTTGACCTGTTACCTCTGTCATAGAAAATGCTTGTCCGGACCATATTTTCAATACAATAATACAATAACACTTAGAAATACCAAACTTGGTATGTTGATACATCTTGGGATAGCGGTGTGTCGCATACCAAAATAAGGTCACTGTGACCTCTGTCATACCCCAAACATTGTGAGAAGCATCAGTATGAAGTGGAACTGCGCATATACATGAAGTCATGGGGTATGCGTTTGCAAGGGTATTAATAACCTTCTGTGATAGTTATGGCTCCCACACACAAAGTGTGGAGGGGAGCCATATTGATTTTGTGTTGACTGTGTCACAAACGATGTCCGATCAATAACTAGAGAATGGTTGGACCTAGGGTCCTCAAACTAAGAAGGTTGGTTGATCATGACCATTAGATGACCCCTATTGATTTTGGGGTCACTAGGTCAAGGTCGCGGTGACATTGACTATCAAAACGATTCCGATCAATAACTAGAGAATGGTTGGACCTAGGGTCCTCAAACTTGGAAGGATGGTTGGTCATGACCAGTAGATAACCCCTATTGATTTTGGGGTCACTAGGTCAAAGGTCAAGGTCGCGATGACATTGACTATCTTAATGATATCCGATCAATAACTACACAATAGTTAAACCTAGGGTCCTCAAACTTGGAGGGATGGTTGGTCATGACCAGTAGATGACCCGTATTGATTTTGGGGTCACTAGGTCAAAGGTCAAGGTCACGGTGACAGACTATCAAAACGATATCCGATCGATAACTACACAATGGCTAGATCTATTGATTTTGGGGTCACTAGGTAAAGGTCAAGATCGTGGTGACATTGACTATAAAATCGATGTTCACTAGGTCAAAGGTCAAGGTCGCGGTGACATTGACTATCAAACGATATCTGATCAATAACTAGAGAATGGTTGGACCTAGGGTTCTCAAACTTGTAAGGATGGTTGGTCATGACCAGCATATGACCCCAATTGATTTTGGGGTCACTAGGTCAAAGGTCAACGATGTCCAATCAATAGCTAGAGAATGGTTGGACCTAGGGTCCTCAAACTTGGAAGGATGGTTGGTCATGACCAGAACATGACCCCTATTGATATCAAAACGATCCCCGATCAATAACAAAACAATGTCCAATCAATAACTAGAGAATGGTTGGACCTAGGGTCCTCAAACTTGGAAGGATGGTTGACCAGTAAATGTCACTGATACAGATAGTAGATACAGTCACAGGGATATTGAATATCAAAACGATCTCAGATCAATGAGAACGGTGGACCTAGAGTCGTCAATTATGTCTGTTCGGGCGAGTGGGGGAGCCATACGTTTTTGTCCCATGGACAATAACAATTTCTAGTTTTAGTTTGACATTCTTTTGATCTACATCATTATTAATTTCGCTTAGTTTTGTACACTCTTTTTGTGATGTCTGGGCGATCTCTGTAGTGTAAGGAAACACGCTTTTCTTTCGAGAAAAGAGATTCAAGTTCAAGTCTTGGCAGGGACCTGACACACTGAGTTGTACATACAAATATTTTTTCCCACATCAGTAATGTTGTTTTTGTACAGCATGAACTTAAAAATATGTACATTTGATAGTCATTCATCATATTATTACCGCATGTATATTGTAATTATTCATACATATTCAGAGTGTGTTTTTATATAATTGTGCTTTAAAAATATTATTTATAGTCAAAAGAATACATATATCCGGAATACATATTTATAGCCGAAATCACCTATAGCGAATTGTCGGTTTTAATGAAGGTCCTTTTTGTCCAGCTCCTCCAGTCTTTGCTTTATATAAAAATAGCAAATACAGCACTTCCTTGGTTATAGCAAAGCACTTAAATTGGACGTTTAGTTTCAAATAAAAAACTTTTTATCTTTATTTTGCTTTTCCATTTTGTTTCATGCCATTGCTACACCAAATAGAACTCGCTATTAATTTTACACAAACAAACCACACATGATGCTCTAATTCCAATGCAATGAATTAAAACAAATATATTCTACAATTTTCATTCTTATTGCCGCTCGTCGTCATAGTATATATTGTATACTATGACTTTTCTTGTTACTATTCCAAGGGGCATACTTTCGGGGCAATTTAACTTGGCTGTGACATTGTGCCCATATATATGGAAGACTGTTGCGGCCATTTCGACTTTTCGATTTTGTGACTTTTCGCCCTATTACAAGGCAAAAACTGGAAGGCGCAAACCCGAAAAGTCGCAAACCCGAAAAGTCGAAAACCAAAAGTCGCAAAGTTTAGATTTTGGGCGAAATTCTTAAAACCGAAATTGTAAAATCTCAACTTTTTCGTCCAAAATCTCGGGATTGCGACTTTTCGCCTTCGACTTTTCGGGTTTGCGACTTTTCGGCTTTGAGATAGTCTGGACGAGTTTATATGTTGGCCTCCTTCTGTATGTGTAGTAAAGAAAAAAGCCCATATGGTCTCCAAAATAACTGCTTTAATATTTAACAGAAATAGTAAACATATATATCATTAGAAAGCGTCGACCATGTACTTTCTAACACAGTAAAGATGTCTGAAGATATTTAAATTAAGACGCGAAATACATACATACATCAGAATCACAAAATCGACCTATTTTGATGGAGGAAAACACATAGACCCACATAGAAAACACAT
The DNA here is from genome assembly GCA_037043455.1 of Cyrtodaria siliqua. Classification (NCBI taxonomy): domain Eukaryota; kingdom Metazoa; phylum Mollusca; class Bivalvia; order Adapedonta; family Hiatellidae; genus Cyrtodaria; species Cyrtodaria siliqua. The sequence goes on from JAWPHD010002168.1 coordinate 95,295, forward strand.
AGACCCCTCCCGGAATTATTAAAATACAGCTTTGATCTGAAGAACTTTATTTACATTTATTTAGCTGAAGATAACTACCTAAACCTGTAAGGATAATTAAAATCGTACAAATATTGTGACTTGCGAAATTGTATTTGTTTTTTAAAACTCGGTGTTTGGTTCGAAACACCTGGCCCCGAAACTATTTTATTAATTTCTTTAAAGATATTATCTTCGTTCAGGTGTCTTTAAAGCCTATGCTATGTAGTTTAGCTGGATATAAAAATGACTAAAATCCGTTTATAGCTGAAGAAGTTATGAACTTCTGAAAACAACTTGTACATTTATGCAATTACCGAATTTATATCCGCTGACAAAGTGGTTCTTGTTGTCAATCGTATTATCATGGAATCGAATGTGTATTGTTGTACTGTTTTGAATATGTATACTGTTCTTATTTTATTACTGTTACTATTTTATTAAATAATAGTAAAGTGTGCTCTTAAAAATGATCATTTATTCTATATGTAATTAACATTTAAGGTATTCTGATTAAATTAAATTTGTATTATTTACTAATATGAGATCATGGGCGTTGATTTAGGATTATGATGAGATCAAACAGCATAACTTAGTAGACGTCTTAATATTTTTTTGTAGCAATTATCATTGATTATAGTGATCACAGTACATCCGAAATAATAAAAATATGGTCCAATTGAAATCAAACAAAACGTGACTGTTTGTAGCAGTTGTTATTTAATGTTGGGTTAATCCAGAAATTAGACACACTGTTTGAATAATTTAAAATGTACAAAGAATCAAATAAGTGTTAAGTTTGTAGAAGTTTTCAAGGAATTCTTGAGGTAAATCGGATATTCAACAAATCACTAATTGGCTAAAGGCAGAATTTATAAGGGTATATAATTACCATGTGTATTATACGGGTACTAAACACTGACTCTAGCTCTTTTTGGAGATATATGGAAAACACATTCAATGAGAGTTCAGAGGTATCTAGACAAGGACAAAAAAACAAAACACAACATAGGTTGAGTTCAACTCGTGTCTTTCATTATTTCATAAATCCAACGATTTATTTCAAAAATCAGGGAATGCAATTTCCAGTATATATCTTCTTGTTGCAAACGTATTGCCAATTAGGCCACCTAGGTCTCTTAAAAGTGTGTGAGTTTTGTGTTGTTGTTGTTTTTCGACAGATTGCATATTTCGGTGCATTTTTGTATTTATTTATTCACGAAAGTCAGATGTGTGTATACGTCGAGATGAAAAGTCCATCATGTGATCACGACACAGTATTATAATTTGATATCAGAAAACAATGTATAGCGGATTTATCGTCAATTTTGGGTAAGAGAAAGAGAGAAAGAGTCTATGATCCGGATCTAAGGTCAATGGCACAGAGCTAGCGTCAATGGCACAGAGCTAGCTTCAATGCTAAGGTGTTTGGTGTATATTGAATGTGTGATAAACTATATTGACATCGACAATATTTTATAGAATATTGATCTTGCTCTGTTAATATGCAACGTCAGAAGATATGTAAAGTTCCGTACATGCGTTAACGGGAAGAGAGATTGATCAGACTTGAGCAGTCTGTCAAATGTAATAACCTGGTTTGGGCAGCATTCGGCAGAGGCGATAACTGATGCTGGAATTGCATTTAAATATCTTAATGTGATTGAGATGAAACTATATTAAATTTTTATAAGAATCTTTGCCAGTGAATATTATATGGAAAGAAAGCTTATGGCGGTTGGGCTGACCAGATCCTTTGCGGGAATGTTTTCCATGCCTTTTAACATTTTATATAGGAGGATCAAGCGTCCTTCGTACGTTCCTTTAGTGGTTTCCATCCTAGCTCTTTACGAATACCAAGCCACCAGGATTATAACGATAACTGGACAAAACAAATCGAGCTGCTCGATTCTGTACCGGTTCTAGATCCTCCTGAAACCTATAAAATGGGGGTCCGATACCGCATCTGCATATTCTAAGATATGTGTGACCACATCTTAACATTGCGGGGACAACTTGATAAATTCCTTCTGAGTAGACCTGGGATTCTGTTTGCTCTGGTGAAAACATTCCCTTTGTGTGTATTCCACCTTAAATCTTCTAATATAGTATCACTTGCTAGTCTGGAATATCATGTTCCATTTCCTTGCACAGATGCCTAAATTGTCTACCTTTCCCGATCTTCCTCATTTAAATGGGTCTATAACACACATAATCATCAGCAAACAGTCGGATTTCTGACTGGATACCCTTAGTCATATCATTTATGTACAGCGAGAAAAGTACTAAACCTAGCACAATGCCTTGATGTAAACCCGAGATGATAGAAGACCAACTGATATTTCACCATTAACTACAACACAATGCGACCTGTTATTGAAATTATCCGTTAAATCAGTAATCAATACACTTTTATATATACATGGACATATTAAAGGAAGACATTTAGGAATTTAAGTATCTTATTTTTAACGCCTGTTCGGTGCTTTACATGTCTTCGGATGTTAAAGCTTAACAGATCAGTATTAAGATTCTACAAAATGTGGCCTATGCCAATACCGTTTAACACTATAGATTGTACACCAAATACCTTAGCATTGACATTAGCTCCGTGTCAGTGACACTAGCTCGGGATCATTGATTCCAGCCCTTAGCAAAATTGATCTTAAATCCCCCATGCACTACTTTCTCATATTAAATTCGACTGTATAATAGGCTTTTCATCTACAGGTATACACATGACTGACTTTCATGAATAAATACAAATATGCACAGAAATGTGCGATATGTCGAAAAAAAACACAAAGACCTCCCACACTTATAATACCTAGGCGAAAAATTAAACAATAATTGGCAATATTTGTGCAACATGAACATGGTTTGAACACATATGATTGGAATAGCATACCCCAATTTTTTAAATATATCGAGTGATTTATGAAATAATGAAAAATAAAGAATTGAACTCGACCTCTGTTGTGTGTGGGATTGTCTTGTCTTTGTCTCTACCTCGGAAGTGTCATTGACTCTCGTTTCCAAAAAGAGCTAGAGTCAATGTTTAGTATCCGTGTATTCTGCTAATTTTGAACAAAATCCTGCAGATCGCCAACAATTAATACATTGGATACTCTTATGTCAAAGCAATCTAACCATAGTTTGGAACAATTAAGTAAATATTTCTGCTGTTAAGATGCATTCAAAATAATTAAAGTACATAATTAAGCATGTTTGTAACAACGCTAAAGGTAACCATTCCGATAAAGGTAACAACCACCGCTAAAGGTAACAATTCCAACGCTCAAGGTAACAACCTCCGCTAAATGTAACAATAACCTCTTCCGCCAAAGGTAACAACGCTAACGCTAAATGTAACAACTTTTCATGTTAATGTTAAAAGAGTATATATTTCTGTTATATCTATAAGAAGAACCAAAATACCTTTAAACATCTTTAAATACATTATTAAATAAAAAGAGAGGATGGAACTGAACAACATGTTTGCTGTATAATACATATTGCTACTGCATTGTGATGTTTTAGTAAACATTTAGTTTTATGTAATCTTGTAAAGTTGTTTATTTTAACCACAGTGTATTCTAAATTATTAAGAGGTAGTCATAAGGCCAAGAACAAAATAGCCGGGTTTTAGGTTACCCGCTCAAAAAAATAGGATAGGTAGATCGATTATCGTTTTGTTTTACTACAGGAAGGTAGAAACTACAACCAGAAAACCTAATTCTAAACTCTGGTTCTTAGAGCCTCAAGGTAAACTGGTATCAGTCTATAAATTAGAATATAAATAATAAAATTAGACAAATTAAAAAATAAAATAATACTCTTACTCTGCATAGAAATCTTTTTTTTTCAAGTTCTGTTTCTCTCCATGTTGAGATAAGACTATACTAGTTAAAAGTGGAGATATTTGCCTCTTTCAGTGCTAAGGAAATTCTATAATGATAGTTAAAAGGTTATACTGTTATAATATTAAGGACTGATGCCCGTCTAGGCCTCAAGGATGTATATATTAATATATATAATTTAAATTTGCTACAAATGGACTTTGAACTCATCACATGCAGATGGGAAAGAAACGTCACAGAACAGAACAGAACAAACATGCATTTGCTTGGAATATTGTTTCAATAAAACAAGCACGTTGCTTTTATTCGTCATAAAAATCATTTATATTAGAAACAAATAAATGATACATGATATATCTTTCATCTCAATTCATGATTTCTCGTACGAACATGATATTAAACATAATATTAACATGACAACACCCAATATAAATTTCCATAAATCAGGATTTCACTCAGGGCCACCACTTAGTGGCATAGAATGCTATATTTAATAGAGGAACGTATGAGACAAAAAAGTAGGAAATCATCAACATTGTAAAACATACAATGAAATAAAAATACTTATTTTTTTCTTTTAATATTTCTATTTTGTAAAGATTCGTCGTGTGAGCCGAAGAATACATTTGACTTTTGTTTTTATTGTTTTGATAGGAAATACACACAGAGAACCGGTGACAGTTATATTTTAGCCTTTATATGAAGGATGAACCTCCCCGATAATATTGGCCACCAATTTGTCGGTAGAAATACAGCTAATATAACTCCTGGCCTCTTAGTGGTCGTATTTAGCGACCTTGAAGGCCATTTGCCCTGTTGCCGCAGCCATTGCCGGGAAAAAGCAAGCGTAAACATCCGCGATACACCAATCGCAGTATTGCCGTCGGACTAAGGCACTGACGAATACTAAACGAAAACCGTAATCGTAGCACAAGAGATAGAGATTTGTTTTTTTGTTTTTTTTTGAAACAGGGAAAAAAAGTTAGGTTGGACAAAATATAGGGTCGGTCGGTAACCTGAAATACGACTAATATTTTTCTTGGCCTGACAAAATGCTCTAAAGTATTTCTCCTCGTACGACTATTTAACCTGGGATTATTTTACCAGAGGGTAAAATTTATGAAGAGGGAACATTCAAAAGTAAACTGTAGACACTGGAATAAATTTGCTGTTTAAACAATCTCATTAAAATTAGAATCGTAACATCATGTTACTAAGATGTTTGATATTAAAGAAATTAATGTATAACATTAGTAGATGTGACATGTTTTGTGATGACAGAGCAAAGCTCCTTCCACCTTGGACAGAATTTCAGTCCAATATTGCATCAGACTGCTTACATGACACAGAAAAGTAGTATATACTCAATTATAACCGTCCCTCCTAATAGATACAGTACAGTGTACACTAGACTCAAACGAACAAACTGACAATGGATGCCCTAGGTCAACTTAAAGATGTTTTACTGAACGTTTAATAGTATAAGAAGGTCATGAGGAGCTCAATAAGTGTTTTTTGATGCCTTACTAAAAAATACAATGACAAATAGTAAATTAAAGATTATGTGAAATGCAATTCAAAAATTATCCTAATTAATGAGGAAGAGATGTATTTAGGGCTAATGACCATACAATAATTAAAACATACCCAACTGGAAAGCGTTATGACTTTTGAGAATGCAGCTTATTTTTGTGATGAGGAAAAATGGTTGCAAAACAAAACGGCCGATATCATGAAAAACATGTTCAACACATTTTCTACCAGTATCGGTTTTATGGAGTATCGATGAAGTGGATAGCATCGATTTCGACGGAATGGAATTATTCAAATTTTATTCATTTTACATCCGATGTTGTCTTTAACTATATTGTGATAAAACTTATGAAAACTCTGGGATTAATTTATTTTGGTCTATAAAACATTCAGGAGACGTTCTTGATAAAATTTACAATAAAGGTCAAGTTTCATCAATAATCACTTATGACTTCTCTACACTATATACAACCTTACCACATCACCTTATTAAAGACAAGCTAATTTCTCTTATTCAAAAAACATTCGCTATAGAAAATACTACATTTTTGGCATGTAATACTATTAAAGCATTTTTTACTAACGGCAGTTTAGACAATTATACTATGTGGACTTGCTATGAAGTTTGTGAAGCACTCATCCTCCTATTAGATAATATTTTCGTCAGGTATGGAACCACCGTTTATAGACAAAATGTTGGTATCCATCCCTATGGGTACGAACTGTGCACCACTTGTCGCAGATTTGTTTTTATTTTGCTATGAAAGAGATTTCATGTTGAGTCTTTTACCAGATACCCAAGCAGATGTTATTAAAGTCTTTAATGACACCTCTCGGTATCTGGATTCTCGGTATCTGGATGACATATTGAACATTGACAACCCTTTCTTTCCAGCTATGGTTAATACTATTTATCCTAAAGAACTTCAGCTTAACAAAGCTAATATATCTGATAATAACGCTTCTTTTCTTGATTTAGATCTCTCGATTGAAAAAGGTGAAAAAAAATAGCAAAAATCTATGACAAGAGAGATGATTTGAATTTTGACATTGTTAATTGTCCCCACTTGGATGGGGATGTTCCCCGAGCAACTTCTAATGGGGTGTATGTGTCTCAACTTATTCGTTTTTCAAGAGGTTGTACTCGAGTTGACTCTTCTGTAACAAGGACTATCACAACCTGACTTCTGCGGTGGTGTGATTTATAAACTTCGTAAGATTCTTGGTCATGATCACTTTCATACTATCTTTGTTAACTTGTTAAAACGTTTATCAAAAGAGGTTATGACCCTATCATTTTGCAACGTACTGCATGCTTGGTGATGGGCCCTTTTACAGTTCGGCACTATGCTTTCCTCTTTAATTGTACGATGACCGGACAGGCTGTGGACCCTATGATGACGCCTACCTAAAGCCCATTGGGACGGTGGCGTTTGATGTTTGTCTATGATCTTTCTTGTCGTGCCCTTAATGGTTTATTCTCCTGTTGCTCTGGTTCTGTCAAGTCACTGAGTACCTTCATTGTGGCTTTCTAGGCTATTGTGTTTTTGTATTATATTTACACGAGCATATTTGTGTTTTACTTATATTGCCTATTGATGCTGCCTTTTTGCTTAGAGATTAGATCATAGTGGGGATTATTTATACTGTCCTGTTTTAATGGGATTACAGTAGGGTAAGTGTGAGGTTTGGTGCACCCGAGAACCGGTTTAAACCCCAGTGGCCTACTTTGCCACTGACCGTTTCAAGGCGGTAGCCATATTGTCAACCCTTTTGTGTTTGTGATGTCGTTTGCCTTTATTATTACTTTTGGCTTCTTGTTTCTCAGTTTGCGTGTTTGTTTCTGTGTTTTGTGGTTGACTGTCCTCCTTGAATGCTATTTTCCCTGTCCGATCTTTTTATATTTCCTTAGTAAAACAAACATACAGTTACATGGCTTCATTGTTTCCAATGCAGATACTTATACAGAAGCGTCCATGTTGTTTTTGAGCAGTACGAAAAAAGCATAATATCTCAAACTCGTGAGAAACGTGGAAAAAAATATTTCGTTTTATATACCATCTCACATACAGGAAAAAATGATCATGCCTAGAAAAAGGTTCTTACAAGTAGCAAGAGTAAAGGAGATTTGAAATACTGTATACGAAACACCTAGCTGAAAGTGCCTATGAACTTCTTGGAGAGGACTCATATTATATACATCAGCCATTGTAGATAGCATATGCCTGTGTAGTCGTCATTGGAGATCTTGAATCTAGCCACGAGAAAGCTGATATCATCATTATTATTAATTTATTGCTATACAGCCAAGTTCAAAGCCAGACAAGATGTTGTTGTTCTTCTACTTACGGATGTACACACATTATTAGTATACCACTGTGACCGTTTTGATGTGGAAAAACTATTCTTTGAAATTGGCAAGAAAAGCATTTGGATTTTCCCAGATTAATCCATATACATGATAATGTTGATCAACGTTAATGTAAACGAATCTTGTCGATGGTTTACACACTCACAGAGTGCGACACATGTTGCTCTTTCTTTGAAACAGGCAAGAAAATGGCATCTACAGTAATGATGAACAGTGCTGGTGAGGCTTAAGAATTATCTGTCCGATAAAAACACGCTGAGAATAAAAAATGGTATTTGAAAATAAGAGTTTAAACACAAGGAAGTTAAGCCCTCTTCAGCACCTCCCCCACCCCACCCCATCCCAAATATATGATTTTTACTTCATCTATCAAGTGTGCTTGTCAGTTACTGATTTGGAGATAATATGCTAAATATGCCAGAATTACTAAGTGAGTTGGTCTGCTTCTGTGATAATTAATTTATTGATGTTAGTTCGTCAAATGAACAGATGAGGGCATATACTGAAACATGCCTTGGCTTAACTAGCCTGACATCATTGGCCTGGCCTGGCCTGATCTTAAAATTGTTTACCTTAATTATTATTGGTCCAGGTCATGTCCTTAATCAGGTTCTTCGCAATGAGGGGCATTCACAAAAATGTTTGAATGTTAAATAACTATAACTGGTTGCATTGAATTAGCTTTGATTGTGAGATGTCACTGGTTGTAATCATGAGAAACGTGTAGAAGGAAGAAACATAATAGAGTGCAAATTGGAAAACAATAATAGTTAGGATATATTCATATTAATATGAAAAAAAGTGAGTTAATTTTTGAAACATATTAAACGATTGAGTGATTGATAAATTAGTGACAGGGTGAATTATTTTATAACAATGGATTAATTTGATGATTATGATTCAAAAATTAAGTTATGGAATGACATAATGGTACAATGTATTTGGAAGAGTGATTTGGTGGATGGATGGTTAAATGAAACTGAATGGATAGTGGGTTGATAGATGGTCGAATGGGTGATTGCTGGTTTCATTTTGGTAGGGTGGACATCGGGTAGGTGGCTGGATTGTAAGGTGGGCAGTGGGATCATACGCTATACATATATAACCTGAACATATTCAGTTCTTTTATAATTGTGTTATATTTGTATATTGTTTTAATGGAGATTTTGGTATTTAGTGTTATTATGCCAACAACAAAAAAAGGATATGTTTTACATGCTATATGTGTTTGTTGCATTAAGTTTTTAAGTTACTTGTTTAGAATTATATTTGTTTCCATTAATACATGTGATGTTTGCTATTTCACATTAATAAACAAGTTTTCCTTGTATCATAAACTGGTTGCATTTCATCATCTTAAGACAAAAACTTGTTGTTTCAACATGATAACTATCAATTGAATACTTCTGAATGACCCTCACAAGGTGTACCATTCCTAACATACTCAGTACAACTGAATTGTCCCATGAGACATGTGCTAACCTTAACAAACAACATAGATGAACTTGGATACTCAAACATTAACCCTAGGGGGTTGAAGCAATGACCATTTAGCCTGACCTAAACCAGTCCCAAGGGACCAACCAATCTTAGGCCAGGCCAAGCCAGGACAGGCTAGTTCGGCCAAGCCATCTTTCAGTGTATGCACAGCCGTTTGAATAATTATGCATGTATTTGCATGATGAAGATTTCCGATTAAGATAAGCTGCTGTTGGATTAGCAATTCTTTGCTAATGATGTTAGTTCGTCAAACAGCCGTGTGGATAATTATGCTAAAGTTGTGTGATTAAAGACAAGCCCTGGGACTTGAGATTGATTTATAATAAATTGTGATTATATCACAACGAGATGTTACACATAATTGATGTCAAATCTTAAAACATAAATGTTATCTTAATCAGAATATTATTTTCAATATGTAAGAATGTAGTCTATACAGAAAAACCTGTGTATTAGTAAGCATGGAAGAAAATATGCTAAAATACGCCAAGTACGTACATGCAGTGTGCATAAATAATGCATATATATGGGAGTGGATCACGCCGTAGACACTATTGAAAGACATTATACGTGATAACTTTTTTTGAAACCCAATGCAAAGATATAATAGACCCTACATATAGAAATCAATGAACGTGATGTTTGATGATTATATATATCCCAAACGTGTTTTTTTTTCAGAGTGTTGTTGAGATCATATTTATATAAATGTATGGTAAAATTACGAAGAACAAATCTAAATTTTAATTTTACCCCCATTCAACCCCCCCTCACCCATCCCTTCCCCCCCCCTCCCCCCCCCCCCCCCCCACACACACCCTTTCTTTTATATATGTATGATATTAATGTCGCATATGTTGGAAGCGAATCAAGTGCCTCAGTAACTAACAAATACCTTTGAAAAACGTTGTTACCTTTAGCTTTAGACAGTTGTTACCTTTAGCGTTAACATGAACAGTTGTTACCTTTAGCGTTAGCGTTGTTACATATAGCGGAAGAGGTGATTGTTACCTATAGCGGAGGTTGTTACTTTTCGTGTTGCCTGATATACATGTATGGCTATTTTATTTTATGCTACATATAACTGAATTAACACATTATAAATTGCATGACGGCATTGTTAAATTGAAAACAAATAACATGTCATAGCAGCAAACGAGTGTTGTGACAGTGCTTTTTGTCAGCGCGGCGCTTTTTGTCTGCAGCGCTTTTTGTCCGAACAAAATGTGAAAAAATATCACTTTTTATTCGCACAGCACCTTTTGTCTGCAGAAAAAAAGAAAATATTACGCTATTTGTCCGCGCAGCGCTTTTTGTCCGCACTGAATCTGAAAAAGTGATGCTTTTTGTCCGCGCAGCACTTTTTGATCGCACAAAAACTGAAAAGGTGTTGCTTTTTGGCCACTTTTTGTCAGCATTAACTCTGAAAAAGGGACTGTTTTTGTCTGCACAGTGATTTTTGTATGCAATGACTCGACTTATGTCCTCGCAGAGCTTTTTGTCGGCAGAAAAATTAAGAAAAGCTAAGCTTTATGTCAGCAGAAAATCTGAAGCGGAGAAGTGATTGTTTTGTCCGTTATTTTAACTTTTTCATTAATACCGAGCAGAGCTCGGCCGGCGCAGCCGGCCGACGATGATCGGCTAATGGTAACACATGTGCAAATGTTGAAATCGTACGGGTGGCTGGGCAAAAAAACTGTGTCGCACCGGAAGCGCCGCCATTGATGAAATTGTGTTCGGCAATTTCGGATTTTTTCCTCAAATCATCAGGGGATCAGTCTGTTTCACTTGGACGATTGTCTCTTTTCGTAGTTTGGAGTATTCGTACTAGTTCGGCTAATCCCGTCGCAAGTAGTTACGAATGAAGCGATATGCTTATCATTAGAAGTTGTTTTATTATTTGTTATTGGTTGTCAAAATTAAACTAATTCAAAAATTCAAAAATTCAAATATTCAAAATTCAAAATTTCAAAATTCAAAATTTCAAAATTTCAAAAATTTTAAAATTCCAAAAATTCAAAAAAATTCAAAATTCAAAAATTTCAAAATTCAAAAATTCCAAAATTCAAAAATTCCAAAATTCCAAATTTTCAAAATTTCAAAATTTCAAAATTTCAAAAAAAAAATTCAAATTAAAAATTCCAAAAATTTCAAAATTTTCAAAATTTCAAAAAAAAAATTCAAATTCAAAATTCCAAATTTTTTCAAAGATTCAAAATTTCAAAATTTCAAAATTCAAAAATTTCAAATTCAACATTTCAACATTTCAAAATTTCAAAATTTCAGAATTCCAAAAATTCAAAATTTCAAAATTCAAAAATTTCAAAATTCCATGAATAATTTGATTAAATAATAAAATAATTGTTGCCTTTTAGGTTCGGTCGATATGTGTTGCATTTATCGACCTGAGAAAAGTATTATCGACCGAGACGATATCAGGTCGATAAATATAGTTTAATAACCAGTGTTTTTGAGATACGGGAAATATCTCCCGAGATAGAGAAATGGCCCCGATATAAGAACGAGTGCGGAGCACGAGTTTTTATAAAGGGGCCATTTCTCTATATCTCCCGAGGTAGAGAAATGGCCCCGATATAAGAACGAGTGCGGAGCACGAGTTTATATATAGGGGCCATTTCTCTACCTCAAAAGATATTTTCAGTATCTCAAAAACACTGGTTATTAAACTATATATTACATAATTTAAAATGACTTTATTAATATTTCTAATGATTAATGCCTTTTTACACCAGAGAGATATTTCCCAGTAGAACAAAGGAGTTGATATAGCGTTTCTCTTCCCAGTATTTTCTATACAAATCACAGACAAATATGTAATATATACACATATCGACCTCACTGAAAGGCAATAATTTTATAATATTGCTGATAACAGGTTTGGCATGGAGGAGTTAGTCCAAATTTACCACAGTCCTGACATGACCAAACTTTAATACGAGAGGGAAATGATAAATGGTCAAGGGTGGGCCACAGCTTGTGAGATTGAAACTGTGTCTACCATTTTAGGCTACAACATCAATGTAACATGAGTTTGGTGCAGAGCAATATCACATGTATTCTTTTTCAACCAATGAAGGAGAATTGTCATGTACAACCATTGACTTACTTTTGAACAATAAACAGATTCAAGTTCTAATGATGCTGATAGTAGTAAAAGTAAAAAGCGAATATCACCCACCGAAAACACGCATGGCAACAAGAGCAAACATAATTCAGAAAATTATATTAGTACACCATATACTGAACCAAATAAGGACTCAAATTCCAACTCTAATATAACCAATGCCATCCAATCTTTATGTAGGAAACTAGGAATCAAAACCTCTTGAAAACGAAACACAGTCAGAATCAAAGAAAAGGGAAATGAGAAATAAACGGGAAAAAAGGTATATTATCAAAACATATCAAATAAATGACATACCAGAAGCTGCACCATTACAGAAAGATGAAAAATTCAACCTTGCTATGGGGGCTATACTTGCCTTTGAAATAGAACAGATGTCGTACGTTTTTTCTAAATGCGAAATTTGTCTAGAAAGAAGAACTGAATTGAAAATGTTCAGTGACACTGTTTGTAGTAGCTGCCAAAAAGATATGTGTGATACAAAATAATTCTCTCTGGAAAACAATATAAACCCAGGAAAGGTGCCTCTTGAGTTGAAAGAGTAAAAATAAGATAATTTTCAAAATTTGGTTTTAAAAAAAATCACACCGTAAATACCTTAACCTTTACAATAAACTTGGTTGAACATCTCTGATAAAGACGAAGCGTCTCCGTAGTCGAATGGTTAACGACGTTGCATTCTAAACCTTCACCTCTCATCGCTGGGTTCGAATTACACTGGGAGCTCGATTTGTAAGTGAGGAAGTGTCGATTCTTACGGATGACGGGAGGTTTACAGTACTGGTTCTACCCAGGAAAAGTGTGTGGATGCCTCCAACACAAAAAAAATCGACCGTGATACTAGTATATAACCTTACATGTGTTGAAAATGATGTAAAACACCATACAAACAAACAAACTATGATAAAGATCGAGTTTGAGTTTACCACCTACCACAATTTAGAGGTGTGTCAAATGCCTAGGCCATTGCTTGGTCAGCTGATTTTGATGATCGAAATTATGAATAGTCAATTAATTTACTCATATGTTGATTGACAAGAAACATAAGATAGGTTAGTATTTTATCACAACAATATAGAATAATTATTAAGAGTAAAATATTTGGTTTACAAGTTAAATTTTATATGCGATCCGATATATCATGTGGGTGTTAATTTTAAGAGCTCTGCTCGGTCTTAGGCAGTGCCTAAAATTCATATTATTCAATATTATTCATGTCAGGTTCAATAGTATATTATAAATACCATGTATCATGTACGCCACGCTCGGGAATCGCACCACTTGCGCTGCTTTGGCAAAACCAGGAGTATAAGGCGGAGGATATACGCACACGCGGGAATCGCACCACCTGCACTGCTTTGGCAAAACCAAGAGTATAAGGCGGAGGATTTTTAGATATGCAGGCGTGCGATATAAAAGATGAGGTTGTACAGATTGTGATCGATTAAATTGTTTGTAAGCCTAACAGTTCAAGTCGGTAACCCGGTCTTCATACTCTTTGTGTTGTGTATTGTCCTTTTCACTGTATAGTTACTTTGCTCTTTGTTTGTGGTGCAGTGAGGATCTACGGTGCCATTGCGTTTGTTAAGCACTCAACTACTCCATGCGATTTAATTATTGTTAATGCCAAAGCTCGGTCTGGAAAACTGGACGGCTCGGCTAGTTTTGTGGTGTAAATCATTAATATTAATTCACGTGAGGCTTTAAAAAAAAGAAAAAAAGAAAGAAGAAAGATCTAAAAATCGGACAGGGAAAGTAGCAGAGTAGAGGCTTTAAGTCTGTATATTATGCTTGTGCTGTGATCGCATAGGCTTTGACTTACATCTACAACTATTAGCAATATAAACCCAATCTAAAAATATTATTTATATTCAGCAACAACAACCAGCTGAGTCGACATTTCCAGACCAAACGTTTTCATAAACAATAGTACCATGCGTCTTAATATAATTCATATACACACTTCATATGAATCTGATGCACATTATGAGTGTTTTCATGACACCTGTAGGAACTTCAAACGTGGAAAATGTCACAAATGTAAAAACGGTTACAAATGTAAAAAACAAAAAGTCACATATGTAAAAACATACGACAAATGTAACACTTTGGTGACATATGTAAAAAAAAATAGAAATGACAAAAGTGAAAAAAAAAGGTTAACAAATGTAAAAATAAAGAAAAGTAATTATGTAAAAAAAAGAACACAAATGTAAAAATACATTTTTAAACGTTCAATTGTTTATCTCTGTTGATCAAAGATCATGACGTGGTGCGGCGTCCGCCGTCCATCCGTCCGTCTGTCCGTCTGCCCGTAACTTTTGTTCGTGGCTACTTCTCCTCAGACATCGCTTGGCCAGTTTTGACCAAACATCACATGCATGATAATTAAATGAATTGCTTTTTAGATTTGCTAGCTTTAGGTCAGCGCGACATCCAAGATGCCGCCATTACCATATATTGTCAAAATTGGACAGATTTCAACACTTTTCTTTTAAAATGATCGCCAACGCCTAGCCTATCAGATGTGTTCAAATAAAGTCCCTCGGATAAAACATGATCGTGCCCCGGGGATCCAAAGTTTGTATATTGAGAATTTACATGTTTTTCATAGACTTATATAGGACAAAACATTAACAACTCTTCTTATCTGAAACCACAAGCTCTTATGGATTACATGTAGTATCAGTTCACGTCTTCTAATAAGTTTGTGAAATGGTAACCCTGGGGTCAAATTTAGTCCCGCCCCAGGTGTCACAGTTTTACATAGGCTTATATAGTGTTGGGGGTGTGGGGGTGGGGGTGGGGGGGGGGGCGGGAATCGTCTTCTCTTAAACAAACAAGAGCCAGAAGTTTACTATTTTTCATTTACTATAAGCGTATGGTCCTCTAACCAAGCCTGTTCAAATGGTGATCCTGGGGCTTATTTGGCCCCGCCCCAGAGGTCACATGTTTTACATAGACTTAAATTATCAGCTGATAATGAACACGACACAATAATGCAAGATTACGTTTATTATCAAACTAACTTTAAAACACGAATATGATATTGGTCAAGTGCTAATACACATCTGTTGTTGGACACTGCAAATGTTTTCATCAATGGTAATTGATACTTACTACCACACTGATAGGGGACAGCGCCTATTCAATTTGGATTAAATTAATAAATGCGGTTCTACCTATATGCATGCTATTTTAATATATTAAAGTGACAGGAGGCCATCTGGAAAAGGCATAGGCAAAAATACACATACGACTAAAACCATGTGATTCAGTTTTATATTCAATGGACATAAGCCTGTCGTACCAATTTATTATAATTATGCTATAAAATATCATGTCAATAACTCAGTTGACTCATAGCGAGAGGATGAAGATCTGACATATTTTATAATAATTATACTTCTGTTTCATATTCTCGCATTTTATATTTGACTTAAATTGATATGATTGTAATATCCGGAGCGTAGATGTTTTAAATAACATACTTTTGTATATATCTTTAGTATATCACGTCTATTATTAATTTTGACTAGTATATTTAATAAGCAAAAGGCAACGCCGGTTATATTATTGACATATAGTTTGACTAGTATATTTTAATAAGCAAAAGACAATGTCGGTTATATTATTGTCAATTTTCTAACAGAAACACTGTTTTAACAAGTGAATACATCAGCTAAGAAAACGTATTACTTTATAAATAAACAAATTATTTAAACAAACAATTACTTGATCAGTATAGAGTGAAAACTACCTAAATTAACGTAAATACATTTGTAAAAATATAACATAACCTAAAATGTACGAGATCTACAAATACAAGAACAGCAAGACTAGAACGAAGGACCATTACGTGGTCCGAGTATTAACTTTCATACCCCATCCAAACCCTTCTCCAAGAAGCGAAAACGGGGTTGGCTGGGGTATGAAGGCTTTAAAATGTTTGCGTATTGTAAAGTTAAACCATTTAATAGGTAATTTTAAACAGGTTATCGCCTCTTTCTATAAAATATATGTTTAAACGTATTATATTATCGAAATATCCGTTATAAAAATCTGCTAATATAAGCTTTCCCATCGCTTAATGGAATTAAGGTGAATCACTTAATTCAAGGGAGAAATCGCCTAAGGTGATTAAGCAATCCAGCAAAATGTATAATGGAACATGGTGCTGTAGGGACGGACAAATCTACTGAACGCCAAACGAAACGTAATTACGCGTTATTGTTTATTATTAGTATCGACGTTTTATTTTACATTTCAAACATTGATAATGAGTGTTGATTTCCCCCGTTGTAAATGTTTACAGTGAACAGCTTCGAATATCAGAATATTCTTGCGTACCAGATAAGGTTATCAGCGTTTTACATGGGTGATGGAAATTAAGCCTGATCTTACGCATGGGGGAAGATAAAAGTCGCGCGCTGATATCGACAATGGCAGTTGCATGACGTCATTATGTAAATAAACATGCAAAACGTTAATAGTTGGCGACGTCAACGCGCAGAATATAAATGATATGCAAGAAAAATAATCAATCATGGGTATCCGGTTAAGATAGGGAAATTCCAACCCTCCGTATAATTGTTTTAATCGGAACCGCGGCAGAGCATAGGTTTAAAACAATTACACCGCGTGTTGGAAGATACCCATGACATAGTCTTATAGTCTAGGATAAATATGCATGATTTGTACATTCTAAACGGTGGTACGTTTCTTTTGATTGTCAGTATAGATGTGAATAATTCATCATTCTTGCATCCACACAAGTGATAATTGAGAATGGAAATGCATTGCTTCAAGTCAAATTATTTATAAAGATCATGAGCTACTGAAAGAATCAATGTTTATCCCATGGTATATAGATACTCATTAAACTTGCCTATTTTAGAATATTGCATGTCAGGAAGTGGAACAGATCATAAGCAGATTGTTCCAAACCATAGAATCAATCACCATAAACTTGTAAAGATCACGCTACCAAGAGATATTAACATGTTTCAGTTGAAGTATGATAAGGAGCCTTTCAGTCGAGCTCTTGAGTTTTATATATATACGTTTATAATGGTCGTGTGGTATAGGATAAATAGGAAATTCAATAAATAACTGCCAAGTTAGGACGTTGTATATGTACATCATCAATAAGATTGAATTATCTTTTTATTTACGGCTTATCAACACATAGTCCTGCATAATTTCCTCCATAATCGGTTTCCAAATTGTGTTCAGGTCAACCTGAGATTGAAGACCAAGTAGACTGGTACCCATTAAGCAGTATTAGCTTATTGAGCGTCAGCATTTTGTGTTTTCTATATATCTCAGCATTACCATGTCCGATCTTCATCCAACTTTAACTGCACCCTCCTCTCATCAAGCACCATACCCTGAAAACTATGGTCACTGTGACCTATTTTCTCCAAAATATCCATCAAGATAACATTTTTGTTTAAGTTTTGGCTTGTGGGGAATGTAGGGTGGGTGCGAGCGGGCGGGGGTGGGGTGGAGAATTAAGTTTTTGTTATTTTCAGCATTGCCATGTCCGATCTTCATCAAACTTCAACAACACCTTCCTCTCATCAAGCACTGACAATAACCTCAAAAGTACGTTAACCTTTGTTTTATCTCAGCATTGTCATGTCCCATCTTCATCAAACTTTAACAGCAGCTTCCTCTCATCAAGAACTGACCATACCCTGAAAACTAGGTCACTATGATCTAATTTATTTAAAATATGCGTTACGTTAACCTTTTTGTTTAAGTTTGGGTAGGGTGGGTGCGAGCGGGCGGGAGTGGGGTGGAGAATTAAGTTTTTGTTATTCTCAGCATTGCCATGTCCGATCTTCATCAAACTTCAACAACACCTTCCTCTCATCAAGCACTGACCATAACCTCAAAAGTAGGTCACTATGACCTACTTTCTCTAAAATATGCGTTACGTTAACCTTTTTGTTTAAGTTTCGGCGGGTGGGGTAGGTGGGGGGGGATTAAGTTTTTGTTTTATCTCAGCATTGCCATGTCCCATCTTCATCAAACTTTAACAGCAGCTTCCTCTCATCAAGAACTGACCATACCCTGAAAACTAGGTCACTATGATCTAATTTCTTTAAAATATGCGTTACGTTAACCTTTTTGTTTAAGTTTGGGTGGGGTGGTGGTGGTGTGGAATTCAGTTTTTGTTATATCCCAGCATGTCCGATCTTCATCCAATTTTAACAACACCTTCCTCTCATCAAGCACTGACCATTACCTGAAAAGAGATATAGGGTCCTATAGAAACCACAGCGTCCGAACGCAATGGCATCGTAGGTCCGCACTGTACTGCAAACAAGGACTTGAAAATACAATGAAGGAGACAAAAACCAACAGAAAGGGTGGTGAAGACAGGGTTACCGACTTGGAACGGTCAGTAGGCAATAAGGCCTACTGGTTAGCTTGAATCGATTTTATATACGCACAATCCTCGCTATTATCCTGTCTTCAGCGCCCAAATAGACAAGACAGTGTAAACAAAACTACATCCCATCAAAAGGAATTCTCTAACAATAAAGTCCACATCCAGAGAAATTAACTAAAGAAACACATACAAAAAAAAATAAACATCTCACCCTGAAAACTAGGTCACTATGACCTACTCTTTCTAAAATATGTTGAAGTTTGGACGAGGCGTGGGGGCTGGTGGTAGTTTTGATGGAATTAGGTTTTTGTTATATCTCAGCATGTCCGATCTTCTCAATTTTTTACAACATCTTCCTTTCATCAAGCACTAACCATATCCTGAAAACTAGGTCACTATGTTCTACTTTCTCTAAAATAAGCGTTACGTTAACCTTTTTGTTTAAGTTTGGGCCGTGGGGTGGGGAGGGGGGCGGGGTGGGGAACTTAATTGTTTGTTATATCTCAGCATTACCATGTCCGATCTTCATTAAACTTTAACAGCACCTTCCTCTCATCAAGCACTGACCATACACTGAAAACTAAGTCCGTGACCTACTCTCTCTAATATATGCATTATGTTAACCTTTTTATTTAAATTTTGGTGTGGTGGGGTGGGGGGGGGGGGGGGGGGGTTTGGTTGGTATTTAGTTTTTGTTATATCCCAGCATGTCCGATCTTCATCAAATTTGTACACACCTTCCTCTCATCAAGCACTGATCATACCTGGAAACTAGGTCACTGTGACCTACTTTCTCTAAAAAAAGCATTACGTTAACCTTTTTGTTTAAGTTTCGGCGGGGGAAATTAAATTTGTATTATATCTCAGCATTACCGTGTCCGATCTTCCTCAAATTTTAACGGCACCTTCCTCTCATCAAGCACTGACCATATCCTGTAAACGAGGTTAATATGACATACTTTCTCCAAAATATATGTTATGTTAACCTTTGTTATACGGGCATCATCCTTTTTTATATTTCGACAGTGCCATGTTCAATTAGTTATTATATCTCAGTATTGCCATGTACAATTATTATAAAACTTGGACAGTAAGTTGCTGACATGCACCAAACATCATTCGCTGAAAATGAGAACTAGGTTTCCAAATAAAACAATATATCTAGAAAAGCTCTATTAAATAGTTTCACCAAACACACTGGAGTTTATCTTTCACATTTTGGAAAACCCGGCTTTAACGCCATCAGGCGTTTCTCTTTTGTTATATTTTCTAACTATTTTACGTTGATGCTTTGCTTTACGTCAGACATATAAACCTGTTTATCACAAAGCGTGCGGTATGGCAGTGCAATAAACTATGACATAAATATCTTTATTATACCTCACGTTTACACTCCTGTCCCATTAGCGTGAATCATTTTTTACTGTTCACCGGCAAATAAGTTTTACTATCACACGATTGTGACGCCAAAGGAAGTATAAAAATAGGTTTTGTGTTTTTCCAATTACGACACTCTTTGGGCAATTGGAAATCGGTGGACGCTTTTTAAAATACAGTTGAAGTTGACAATGATAACATATTTATATTCATATTTATATTATTAAAATGTTGCTATAATGTCTAAAAAATGAGTAAAATATATTAATCTTGTTTTTTTTTACTTTAAATCAAAACTTAGCACTGAATAACTTGTACATGAAAGCATGGTCCATTCTTTAACATTGTATACACTGCCGTGATTGGATATATAATAAAAATAGCGACAGTCTCGCGATACCCGAACATCTCAAAACAGACTACTGATTGGTTGTTCCGTCCTCATTCATGATATATTATAGGCCCTGGCAAGCGTGAATCTTGCTATAAACATGATTCCACGTGTATTTCGCACACAGTGTCTGACCCACTTAACACCCAACGTACAAATGTACTTTGTCTTTTGTTGTTGTTTTATTATCGATGTCGTATGCACACTGCTATTCTCAATTACTATAACATGAATTAAACCAGTTATAAATCTAACTAACGCACTATATAAATATATATATATATACATGTACTCAGTATAGATTGTTCGTAAATTGATCCCATTCTCAGTAATGCCTGTTTTCTGTCGTATCCTATCCTCTCCACGTGAAATTTATATGACTTATTCGGATATGATAGGGTAAAGACACAGAGAACACATTACCAAATCGAACCCTACTGACCTCCAGAACCTATCTCTCTCACTTTCGCTTTCAGAAAGAGATAGCGGATGGACTAAGTCGGTAACCTTATCTATACTGTGCATGCGTTATTATTATTATTTTATTATTATTATTGTTCAATAGTATATCATTACTTATAGCACGTATATTTACACCCCCCCTACCTCCCCCCCCCCCCCCCCCCACCAAGTTCTCTCCCCTCTCCTCCCTCCACCCACTGCTGTACCGTTTTACTCTTACCTCATTACCCATGATTATGCTAAACCTTGATTGTACCATTGTACCCTTGTACCCGTCAATGGAAAAAAATGTAACTGCTATTTTTCCTCATGTTGTTACCATGCAAAATGTAACCTGAGTGAAATAAAGTATATGTTGCTGTTGTTGTTGTTGTTGGTATAAACATATAAATTTAAAAAAACACACAAAAAAGTCCCCCAAAAACTCTAATTTATATGGATTTTTTTCACCTCATATATTTAAATTGTAATCAAAAATGTTTTGTTCGGTATAATAAAAAATAATATTGCATCAAAGTGAGGGTGACAGTGGATATTGTCAACCTTCGGATGCAGTACTTCTATAATATACACTGGGGTAATTTTAAATGCAAACAAAAGCTGAATCAAAAGCTGAAAGCAGTTTCCGTGGCAGCTACATTAAGTGAAGTTATGCGGCATTTAATCAGTGCACGTTATGTGGCACTTTTGGGGCTTATGTTATAATATAAATATATTATTCGTGCCTATTTAATAATCAATTTATTAAACTCGTTGTATACACCTGGTATGACGGTCCTCACGACCTCGCACGCAAAAATGTAATAAACTCGTTTAATAAATTTATCATTGTATTCATTAAAACAAGTTTTGTACATTTGTTGATAGCTATTAAAGCCACCCCATGTCATCTCCGTGCATTGTTTTGTTGTGGAAGTTGAACATAACTGCTGGTTAGTATTAAGCGGGACCATATGAGGCGCCATACCATACGTGACTATATGTTGTAAGATAAATATATACGTTGTGTGTAAAATATATATATTGAATACAAAAAATATATATGATACAGACAAATATATACGTTATTCCGAAATATATTTATTGTGTCCAAAAATATATATCTTTCAAATATATATGTTACTCCTGGAAATATATATTCGTTACTCTGAATATATTTTTTTTCCTAAGATGAAAATATTTGAGATGAAAATAAATAGATCTCTAAAATAAATATATTGCAGACACAAAGATATCAATGAAATATCGATAAATCAATGGTGCGAACTTCTGTGTGTCCGAAACTAAATAAATATTTGTTTTCCAAATATATATTCCTTCTGCAAATGTATACGTTGGCATAGACTGTGCTGCACATATATACGTTGGCGTAGACTGCTACAATGTCCCGTTTTTCAAACTCGAGACAAGCCAAATTTAAAGAGCGCATTTCCCAGCGTCCGAGAAGTGTTCCTCATGTTGTAGTTTCTTTACCGCGAAAACATAACAAATCCGCTAAAAATGGACGACCAAACGGCTAACGTACGAAGAACTGTTTATCAGTTGTTAAGCAACCCGCAATCCGAGACGGTAGCGTCAAGTGTAGGTCCAGGGACATTGCGCGGATGTTTCACCCCACCACACCCCGCACCCCACGCCCCCCGAGTACTGAATACACTATCTGAGTACTGAAAACTCCTTCATTTTAGACCCGAGTACTGAATACTATTTAACATGGATAACCCGAGTACTGAATACTATTTTAACCCGGGCCGTGGGTACTGAATGCTCTCTAAATTTGGTGCTCCACTATAGATGGAGCAATCGGCTAACTTTGATTTTGAATGCACATTCGTTTTGGCGGGAATCTAACGCTCGTCACGCTAGTATGACGTGACCAATAATGGAAACCAATCGCAACATCTCGTACACTGCTTCGCAGCATGACTTCATTTTCATATTGGTTTCCATATTGGTTACGTCATACTAGCGTGGAGCGCGTCAGATTTCTGCCAAAACGAATTTGCATTCAAAATTAAATTTTGCTTCAACATTTTGCAATGTCATTTAGCCGATTGCTCCATCTATAGTTTTTTACGTGAAAGCAGTGATAAAACCTTCATCTGTAATGCAGATTATACATCAACACGTGTGACAAGCGGCCATATTGTTGAAGTAGCAACAGCTTAGCAACAGTGCACTATTTTCTGTGCCGTTGTCTTCCGGCTAACAAAATATCAAGATTTTGAACATATCGAAGCGCCGTGATACACACGAGCCGGGATCCCGAGGAATGACGGGATCGGCCAAGCGTTCACGATTGTATGGAAACCTGCGTATTACATTCGATTAATGCTGCGAAGCAGTGTACGAGATGTTGCGAATTCTCACACAAGCCAATTATGCTGGGTATAAAAACGCTAAAAACACGGACATGCGCAGCAGTAAAGAAAGCATTCAAGGACGACAGTCAACCGCAAAACACAAAAACAAACACGCAAACAGACAAACGAGAAGGCAAAAGTAATAAGAAATGCAAACGACATCACAAACACAAAAGGGTTGACAATAGGGCTACCGCCTTGGAACGGTTAGTGGAAACAAAGGCCACTGGCGTTTAAACCGGTTCTAGGGTGCACCAAACATCACACTTACTCTACTGGTATTCCATTAAAACAGGACAGTGTAAATAAAGAAATCCCCGCCATTATCTAATTTCTAACCAACAAGGCAGAGATTGCGAGCGATTGAAAAGCGATTGCGAGCGTCTACTCCGCGTAAACAACCATGGCGGTCTTTAACGCTGTAACTCGGTTAATGTGTTTTGTTTTGTTGGTCCGACATTATACATGTATGTTTCCAGTAAATGATGATACAAGTATGATTTGGAGAACTTCATTATATCTCTCCCTCGTCTTGCTGCGTCGAGTCGCCTACGTCACGTCACATCGCATAAGTGACGTCATATTTGCCCCTCTCAGTGTAAAAGCCGAATTTGTTGTATTTTTCTTCAGAGGCGAAGTAACTCTCAATGAAAGCAGTCAGATTTTCAGCTCTTCAAATTAAAACAAAACCAAACAAAATGTCCACCAAGCCTACGGACACCATGGTCTAATCCATGTGTAACTAATAATACCCATCCCAG
Organism: Cyrtodaria siliqua; assembly: GCA_037043455.1. NCBI lineage: Eukaryota > Metazoa > Mollusca > Bivalvia > Adapedonta > Hiatellidae > Cyrtodaria > Cyrtodaria siliqua. Next base: position 119,476 of record JAWPHD010002168.1, read on the forward strand.
TATTATAAAAAAAGACTGCATATACAGAACCAGTACCACGTGGATCCTAGGATAAAAATAGGTGGTATTTAATTTTGGGGCTATTTTAGCTGGGTAAATGAGGTCAAAGATTCAAAATCAAAAGCAATACAACTTACCACTCCGATGGCCATCAGACTTGCAATTGCGGGTTGCTTAATAGTCTAGGAATTACAGTATAGGTTTTAAGGTCAAACAAATTTCAACAGAAAGTATTTTAGGATTTTTAGAATCACTGATATGTAAGGAGTTTCAGAAATAAAGACCTTAAAATAAAGATGGTGAGAAACGCTAAATGTTGGGGTAAAAGTTGCGTTTTTAAGAGAAAATCTCCGGAAACTGGAATAATTTAAAAAAAAATCATTTGCGCAAATTAGAATTTTCTAACAGTGCGGAAATGCTTTTCCAGATACATCTCCATGTAGATCACGGTTTTATAGATGGATATTGGGTTAATAATATAAGATTTTGGGGCAAAACTTGGAAAAAATGAATAAAATCGTTGATTTCTGTAATACATTTGGTGTTACTAGGCTATAAATTAAAAAAAAAAGAGTTGGAAAAAACTTAGTTTCTTACTGTTTTGCACAGAGAAAGGTACAGAGATGTGCCAGAAAAAAGTCCTTTAGCATACGACGATATCAATTACTTTATTTTTGAGTCTAAAAATGTGTTTTCATAAAAAATCGCTGAACAGAGGAATTATTTTTTAAATCAGATGTTTGAACATAAACTTATCTAATGAGTGATAAAATGGTGCACAATTATATATACAAATGTTTCATTGTATCGTAAGTTAATGTGAAAGTTCACATTGTGAGATTTTGGTGCAAAATTTTTAAAAAAATAATAAAAGCGTTGATTTCTGTAATACAGTCGTAGTACAGGCCTTTAAGCTAAAGAAGTAGGGAAATGAATTATAAAATGATAATCTATAATGGTTTTCCATAGAGCAAGATACAAGGATGTGCCCCAAAAAAGTCATCAGGCGTATACTGTTGAAAAATGCAAATGTTTTGGTTGTTCATAATGTAACCTTTCATTAACATGCAATGCCCAAACTTCCGAGAAGCAATTATTTGTTGAAAACACCAAGGTATATATGTTATTTAAAAGATGATGATTGTGATGGAAGAATAGTGTGTTACTAGTGGGAAAATCCATAGATTTAGCTAACTATCAGACATCCCTTGTACGAAAATGTTTGGTACAAACTTTGCACAACTGGTGGTTTCAGCTGTAGTAATAATGTTACTACACTTGTAAAACATGCATATCCATCATTATGATTATTTTTCCAAAATAAATTTGAACTTTAATATAAAATTTGTGTTTTAGACTAAACGCCTCACACTCTATAAAAAGCTATATACATGTATTTACATATGTATACAAGCTTGGTTACAAACAAGAGGCCTCGCTAACCCAGTGTATATGACCATGGCTTTGGAGCCACAGGCCTCTGCCCCAATGGGTTCGTTCCCGAGGCATACATGATGGGAACCTTCATCCTACATCTCAAATACTCTGCCCGCATGGGTTCGCTCCTTTGCGGAGGCATGTCTGATGTGAACCTTCACCCTTCAAGGCATCTCCATCTGAAATTGCATTCCCAATATAACCTAATATGAGTGTTAACCCCATTTCATTCAGGGTTACAAATACAAATAGTATCTGTGACGTGCACATTTTTGATACACTCAATAACTGTTCTTCTCAAATGAAAATGTTATATTTTACGCATAACAAAACAGTTCATAGCATCACAGGGGTTGGGACATTTAATTATTCCAACATGCATCCTTTTATCCACTACAAAAAATGTAAAGATATATTTTACTCTAGACACATGAAAATCTTCTAGTCCACTATCCCTATCAATTACACACATTATCAATGTTTGAGTATACTTGTTTTCTACATGTTCGCAATGTGAGTATTTAATTCAATCTGGAAATAATGAAACAGGGCGAGTACATTTGTAAGGCAAAATTTCATAACTTCCAAAATATTGTTTGTGATCAAATGATTTTTGAAAATCGGTTCATGTATATTTTGCATTTTTTCTCACCCAAATTATAAAGCCTCGTATGTATGTGGACTTATTTCTGACACAGTAGTGCACATGCGCAACACTTATAATGCGCCAAACGGATACAAAACAATTATCTTTCTACACTTTTTTAGTTTATAACCAAGTACTTTGTGTATGAAAAGGGTTGATTCTATGCAATTGTTAAGCAAGTCGTCAAAAAAAATGCATTTTTTGTTTAAGCTAAAACGATTTTAAAAACGATTCTGGTTTTCAGCGAATGTCGATGAAAACTGCATTGTTTCGCAAAAAAAGCATTTCCATTCATCATACCCTTGGATACTGACATATCGTTGCTCACTGCTTTGCGGGAAACCGTTAGAAATGATCTGTAAAGCATTCGCAACAGCTCGATAAATTTCAAAGAATCATATTTCGAACTTATGTAGAAGGAATCCATACTGGCTATGTCGTACTAATATGGCGGCGCCCTAGACACCAGCAGATTCCCTCGAAAAGCCATCAAAAGTCAAACCGAAAATTATCATCAGTTGGCCGATAGATCTATATATATTTTATTTACATGGAATCGCTTATATAGTAACAAACATGCAATGCAGATCTTACATTTTACACGTGTGGCTAACGGCCATACTGTTTAGAATACAGCAACAGTGAACTATTTTCTGTCCCGTTGACTTCCGGATAACACAATGTTAAGATTTTCATCGAAAAACGTAGGTGTGATTCCAAATGTAGACCGAGTATTTTTTTACAAATATTTCATTATTAAAGCCAGGTAATTTGATTGTATCACAAAAACATTGGTGTTTTTTCTCCATTTCTGTTCCACGTTTTGACCCTGACCTCGCAATTTGAGCATCTTATTCACTTCTGAAGTTCTGATATTATCAAACATATGTAATGTACGTTTTATACACCATTTTTTCATTTCAATTATATTTTTTGAAATACTTATTTGTGATTCTTTTTCAGTGATTTTTGATGAAGGACAATTGTTTTAATTTAATTAGCGTCTGATCGATCTCTGATTCCGTGTTTCACATGAAGATGGGATTGGAAGAAAGTAGTATAGATACTGAGGGTATAGGCGCAATTTTCCCCCTCGCGACAAACAATCAGCAGTTATCGGTTGTCTCTAGTTGCCCTTAACACAAAGATGCAAACGCCAAATGACGATGGCATACTTGCTCCCAGACCTCTCGCAACAATACAAACTGTTTGATTGCCATTCGCTTAGGAAGAACTTTACCCATACCCCAGTATCTATTAATTTAGTATGAATAATATCCACCGTCTACTTTTTGTAAATAACTTACTATGCATAATTAATGTTTGAGTTCTTATTTAATATTTTCAATATCCTTAAATGAGACCCAACTATTTGAAATCCTCATTGTAACCCTTCCATTTAATCAATGCGTGTTTCTTTTTATAATCACGTCGTATTACTTTTTCAATCCTGAATATTTCTTGCTTTGCTTTTATCATTTCTAATTCATAAAAGCTTCCATCAATGTTTTGGTTGTTTTAAATATTTTATTTTGTACGTAACAGGATTTGTGTTTTGAATGTTATCAACAACAAATATTTCTTCAGTCCAATATGGAGTATAACCTTTCTCAAACGTTTTTTTATATTTGCTGATTCTAACATTATCCCCTATTTTAAACTTTGGCTTAATTTGATTACTTTTAATTTTTCCATTAAAACTGAAATACACCATTCATTTATTCTTGCTTCAGTCGGCGTCATTTTAATACTCCGATGTTTTGTGTTATATACTTGTCAACCATTTCTTGTAACACGTCTAAATATGTGTTTGTATTGTTTGCTGTCAAATATTTCCACATCCTCTCTTTTAATGTTCTAATAAATCGTTCAATTACTACAGCTTTTCCGAAATTAAACTTTCAAGCCCTATTGTCAACCCTTTAGTGTTTGTGATGTCGTTTGCATTTATTATTGCTTTTGCCTTCTTGTTTGTCTGTTTGCGTGTTTGTTTCTGTGTTTTGTGGTTTACTGTCCTCCTTGAATGCTACTTTCCATGTCCGATCTTTTTATATTTCTTGTGATACATTTCGATATTATTATCAACAAGGAACTGCTTGAATATTTTATTGTAAAATTCTACTCCCTGGTCAACCCACAGCAATTTACATTGTCTTCCATACTTCTGATTTTTTGGAACGCTTTGGTAATTTTTAAACCAGTTTTATTTGGAACCGTCACAACCCAAGCAAATTTACTAAACACATCAATAACAGTAAGTAAGTATTTAGTACCTTTACTATACTTTGTAAACGATAGCCTATCGACCAAGTCAGCAGACCATATTTTATCAATTTCATTAACAATCACACGGCGTTGAGTGAACTTTTTTCGTATAGGCTTATGAAGTTCATCTGCTAACTTGTCAGTCCATTTAACTCCTTTTCTTGTTTTTTGATGCTCCGAGACAAAGTTTATATTTAGTACTAATAATCGGCTTAACGAGCGATTTTTTCCCCAAGTGATTTAGACTTACTTTTTTTTAAACCTGTTAGCATGCTTTTATCACACATATATTTATTATTAGGATTTTCGTCATAACAATAATCATGCTCTTTGCAAACAGCATCTAACTCATTTGATTTAAACATATTTTATTTCAAAGATAACGCATTATACAATTGTTACATACAATAGGTAAGTGGATTGGAACGAAAGAAAAATGCTTATAGAGATCCTCTCCAAACTCATTTGCCGGTTCTCCGCTATCAAGTGAGTTACTCTGACAGCAATATTTATAACCAGGAATTGTTAACCCCTTTTTAGGTAATAAAGGAAGTAATGCTTTATCAATATCAATATTTCCACCTTGTGTACTTTTAACAAATTGTGTTTTGGTAATACCACAAGACGCACATGTTGCATTTAACATTCTTCTACGATTTTTTGCCAAAACATACTGAGGATTATTATTTTCAGTAACCATTTTTTCTTTTATGCAAAAACTCATATATAAATAAGATTAGACTAAACTTCGTTTACAAAATATGATTTTATGATGTTCTCATTTTCTACTGGTTTGTAAGGTTTTAATAATTTGTAAAGAATATCATGCGTACTATTTCCTTCTTGTAACTTTTTAATGAAGAATAGACAGAAATATCCACATAGAACACTTGTTTTATCTTGATACTGAATAGTGTTGTATTTTATTATAAGTATGTGCGCTAAAACTTCTTTTGGTGGGCTCAGACCAAACGGATCGAAGTAATAAGTATCATAGTAACAAGTCCAGTGTGTGCCAGTCCAGTATGATCATCAAGATTAATAATAACAGATTTTTGTTTATTTTGTTTTACTGGTAATTTGTTTTTTCTGTACACCCCACTGAATTTTTGTATACCTAGCTGCCTAACCCACTTTATTATGTCTTAGTTAGAGATAGGCTCGTTTTTGAAAATTAACTTTATTTACGAATGGGATACTTCTATATGGTCTAATTTGTGAGTCTACTTGTAAACCATTTCCACGATCAACTCGCAATCCTTTTCACTTTCTGCCTACTTGCAAACCTTTTCCAGTTAATGGTTGCAAGAGTAAACGCTTCGAGAAAATATTCACGAATGGTTCTTTCAAGTGATGTTCGTGTCGGGTATGATACATAACGCTGACTGTCGTCATACATAATGCTTATTCCATCTATTGTTGCTTCAAACATTATAATCCGACTTGCATGTTCTACTTTTAATTTCAACTCATCAATTATACCAAGAACTGCCGTGTGGCGACTATCAGACTTGTGATTAAACTTTTTCAATGAAGCTATTTCACCATCATAAGCTTTACTCTTTCATCCTGAGCAGCTTTCAATTGCTTTGAAACATCATCAATAGCAGTCTCAAGTTTATCAGTGTCAACCAGTTTGCTCAAAGCAGTCTCCATCGTCTTGCTGCCAACCATTTTCTGTTTGATGTCTTCAAACTCTTTGCTGATAACGTCGACGGTGGTGTTTGTCTGTTCATTTGATAATTTATTTTGGGTTATTTCGGTAGCAAAAGCAGTTCTCATTTGTTTTGAAGCATCAGAAATAGCAGTTTCTAGTTCATTGTTATCAACCATTTGTTTATTTATTTCCTTAATTCGCTCATTAATACTGTCAACACCAACTTGTATTTTTTCACCTAACTTTTTATAGAGATCGCTATCATCTTCCAATCCATCTTCTTTCTTTTCTAACTCTTTTAAAGAATCACGCAAAAGTTTTATTTCATCTTCAAAACCGTTTTGAAAATTCAATCATTTTCTCACGGTTTGTCTGTAATTGATTCTGTATCAGATTTAGTTTATCATTATCACCTGTTGTCAAATGTTTCATCATGCCTGGAATTTTATCAATATTATAATCACGTATGATCTTTGCTACTCTTCTAACAGTAAATTGTCTTGTTGCTGCATCATCTGCTTTATCTGGATTGCCAACATTGGTAATTTTTTTATTACCCATGTTAAGATCACTTTTTAAAACATTTTCCTGGTTTTTACCCTTGTGAAGATAATTAACCGGATGTTTCTGTTTTACATACTCAGACAGCACAATACCAAAATTTGTAATATTAACACTGTCAGTAGCAACTTCCTCGCCAAGATCGTTAAAAAGTCCCATTTTATATAATATGATTAGATTAAATTTCACCAGTGAAGTTTCTTTTGACAAACTTTCTAGGGCGATCAAGATACAGGAAGTCGTACTGCTTGTCAGTTGCTTTTTTATACTGATCTTTGCTGACATCTTGTTCGTTGGAAAGCATACTCAGCTTACGATTAACTTGAGTTGCAAAAAAGATGTAATGAGAGCAGTTCAAACGAATGCCTTTGGGAGTTTTGTAATAAGATTGAGATAAATAAATTATATAACAAGTTTTGTGTCTTTCCTGGATGAAATAATTAATAATATCGTTTTGATTGCGCTCGCAAACATAATCATCAAAAATGACTATCTTCTGATTATCTGAATCTAAAGTATCCACAGGGACAACTTGATCATATGAACATCCTAATATGTCTTCAACCGGAATATTATTCTTTTTTGCTATATTTTCAAGACTTTGTGACAAGACCTGATACTTGGACTGTCCCAAGTTTTTAGCAAACAAGTAAATCTTGTCATAGTAAACTAAAGGTTTTAATAGCATGTGAACTAATGTTGTTTGTTTTGCCAGAACCTGAATTACCACAAATTAACATTCTAAAACAACAGTCTGGCATAAAGTTCCATCTTTGTTTAACATTACCGTTTTCTGTTTTCATTTCATAGTTTGGAATTTCCATTATAATAATACTTAGATAATACTTGTCTTAACTTATATTAACTTATCTTATTTTAGTCTAACCTTATATTATACATGTCTTTGTTAAAATGGAAAGAATTAGCAGATAAAAAGCGAAAAGCGGGTGAGCTTGTTAAAGAATACGAGAATAGAGTTATCCGAAAAAAATAGAAAAAGAAGCTAGCCGTGATTTATACACAGAAGTATTTAAACCTGTAAATGGCGAAATAACAGAGCAAACAAAGCAGCTGGCTGAACATTTGATTACCCTTCCGGAAATATACGTCCACAATTAGTTGCCCCGCCTGAGCGTGGAGCTATAGCACTACCAACGCTACCACCAACGCCACCACTAACGCTATCAGCTGTCCAAGAAAACGTAGATCCTAAGGAACAAATACTAGGTAAAATAGAAGAAGAATCGGAAGAAGAATCGGAAGAGGAAGAAGAAGAGGAAGAAGAAGAACCTGCTGCGAGGTCTAAGGAACCCAAACCGGTGTATGATATTGACTTGAATGCCGGTATGAATAAAGAAGTACTTGATAAGTATAAATTACCAATAACAACCGAAATACCAGGTATTATGAAAGGTAAAGCTGATTTTAATAAATATATTATAGAGGCTGTGAGGGTACGCAATACAATCTGTAATGATATGAAAAAACTGGACATAAAAACAGGCGACCTCGACATTATAAAATTAGAAGAGAAGTTCAATAATGCGAAAACCATTACAACTAAACTTAAATATCACAAATTAATCAATAACACCCAGTTTCGCAAAAAAGAAAGAACTCGGTATACGATGGAACATAATGATCTGGGTGATGAACTGGAAGCTATAAATTTTTACATACAAAGGTTACCTGAACGAATTCGAACAGCTAGTGAAACTGCACAAAAGACTGGTAAAGGGATGCAACAAAATAAAATTTCTCTCAAAGTCGACAAAGATGGGCACTATGGAATGTTGCAAATTGATTTACCTAATCTTGTTGGTCATTACAAACTAATTACCAGGCAATGAGAAGCAGTTGTGCTAGACATAAAAGTAGACGATGATGTTATAGACTTGATAACAAAGCGTTACAATAATAAAAAAACTTATTCAAAACTGTCTCAAAATGCTTTTAAGGAACCAAAAAAAATATCTGGTTTACCAATTCGCAAAGGTTCTTCAAAGTTTAAAAAGATTTTAAGAGGTTGTGTTGATGTTAAATATTACAATAGTCCTGATGATTTGATTAGTGATCTAGAGTTAGTATGCGGAAGTATCGAATCAAGAAATAATAGTCCACAGATAATAAATAAAGGTATTAGCGTAATCGATGAATTATTAAAAATAGGCGAAATGTCACCCAAAGAACATGAGCAAATAGTTTCTAAATATTTTTGACTAAATTATTGTCTAACTATAATTATACATGAAAACCAAAGAATAATTAATTGATTACTTGACGCGACTTGTAGCTGCATACAGACGCAGTTATAAATTGTGAGACATCATAAACACAACATTACAAATTGTTAGTGGGATAATTGGTTGTACTGCCGTATTGGCATTGGTTCCGGCAATTCCTGTTTTCGTGGCTGTAGTTGGCGCAGTTCCTCCAGTAGTTGCTGTTTTAGCAAGCAAAACAAGAGTAGCAGAAAAAAATACTTTGTTAAAAACACATCATAGAAGTTTCAAACAACTTCTGTCATATGTCAAAACAACCACAGGACTAGAAAACGATGAGGAGATAATTAGGATTGCCTTTAATAAAATATTATAAATTCAAAAGAATGATAACTTCATAGAACCTCTGGAAATGTATATGAAAAATTTAAGTTAAGCAGTCATGGCATCCAGTCATAATTCTTTTTTCAACGTAGGAGCGTCTTTACTAGTTATACGGTCGCTGCAACTTGTTTCCATATCCTATCGTACTTTTTTCTAGCAGATTTTGTTTTAATCGGTTTTGTTTCTTTTTTTATTTTTAATATTTTAAATATTTTCTGAAAAATGTATTCAAATTTGACTGAACATTTTCGACCCTCTATTTGATCCAAAACCTTCGTAATTTTGTAAAACAAATCTTCAAATTGTTGTCTATTTGTAGAAGACAAATCATACATAAATAGTTTTCTTTCGGTTTTAGTTGTAACCTGCAATAAGATTGTAACCGTTGTGAAAATCACACTTAAGGCAAATACGCTCGTTATCAAAAACCTCATAAGTGCCATTACAATAATACACGCATTAGAGCATTTGTAGCAGAGGAATCAATAATATCCAAAACTCTTTCACAATATTTGCAATTCATTATACTGTACTTATAATTATATTTTTTTTAGTTACATAGGCTTAAAGAAATATTATCTTATGTAATTATATAAATGGAACGTATGGAAAAGAAAAGAAAAAACGTCAAGGAAGATCAAATGACATATGAACAAATGGTTGATTTTGAAGATATGAATAAACTTGACAAAGAGTTAATAGTTTATACAAACTTTCAAGATCTGACTAAAGGAATTATAACAATGGCACAACAACTAAAATTACCATGGAAAATAAATAAAACAGATATAAACAGGTTGCATGCTTTTTGTAAAAGAAAAAAATCATCAGCAACTTGCAGTTTTGTAATTGAGGATTCTTTTATTGCTTACTACAGTATTTTGTTACAGAAAGGAATTAATATTATTGTTTATGCTAGTTAAATAAAAATAATGTAATCTATAGTATATGAAAAGTTATACAGAAACAGTAGCTGACTTTAAAAAGACTCTCATGATCAAGGCGACAGAGGAGATTGAAGAGTTTAAAACAAACGGACGGAACGCTTTGTGGAAGCTATTAAATTGAGCAACAGCGGCCGGATAATAAAGACACTCATAGACATGATGACAGAAGAAATTTATATTTTTCAAAAAAACAAAGCAGACGCAGTAGACAAAAAGGTTGAGAATTTTAAAAAAATAATTAATTAAGGAGAAAAAAGATCATATGGATGATACTGATATTGAACGTTATGAAAACTTTAAAATGTTTATTAAAAGCTTAAAATCAATTATTAAATAATATAATCTATAGTATATGGGAATTTATGCAGAAGAAGAAAGGAAAACTTCGATGAGGAATTTTTTTTTGATGAAAAAGTAGCAGCTTTTAAAAAAGATTGGGCGATAAAGGCCGAGCATGAAGCTAATACTGCTATAAAGCTTCTTACAGACCTGGCGATAAAACAAATACGGATTTTTAGTGAAACACGAGCAGATGCGGTAGCCAAGGATGTTGAGTATTTTAAGGGTGAATTAATCAGCAAACTGAAAAAAATCATATAATTAATACTGATATCGGATGCTATGAAGGCTTTGAAATGTTTATTAAAAGCATGAAAGGGATGATTAATGAAAAGCTTCCTGATAAAAACGACTTTATAAACTATTGTGAGCACGTGAAAAAAATAAGATTGCTAATAGCTGAAGGTGATCTTGAAACCGATGATTTCGAGAGATACTGTAAATATCATGTAAAAATCAACCAGATGCTAGATGACAGGACTCTTGAAAAAGAATACTTTTGGAAATACTTGGACATTCTTCTGGACGGAGAAATATATGTTCTTTTAGATGAAAAAATAGATATTCTTCAAGTATCAGAAGATGATGACGCTGATACCGATGATGATACCATTTTGGTTGAAAAAATAGAAGGTGATGAAATTAGAGATTTTAGCACCATTCATGTTGAAAAATAATTAAATAAATTAAATATAGGCTTAAAAAAATAATCTCATGTAATATTATATAATGATTAGAAAATTTGTGAAAAATGTAAAATTACTACCAGAAGAATACAGCAAACTTTTGGAAAAAAAAGATTTGTGGAAATTACAAAATCATCATCAGAAGTACATAGCAAAGTTTTGGAAAAAGAAAAATCACCAAAGCAATATATGAAAGATTTTCAAGTTCTTATTTTATGGGACAAAGAGCCACTTAAGCAACTTTGGTTTACAAAACCATTTGTTATAGATGTCCTTAAAAAGGAATAAGAGCAAACAAATGGTCTTAAAATGAATGTTACTTTAAAAGAAATATAAAAAGATAAAGTAGCACATGATACAAAAGGTAAAATAACTACTTATAAAATAGCTGTTTTTTGCTTCCAAAGCAGTATTAATCATAAACAAAACTCAAATTGATTTTGCGTTAACTAAAGCAGCTATTCAAATAATGGATACAATTAGCGAATGGATTTCTGAAGGTAGTGGTTGGAGAATTACAGTTGATGCGCACTACATAAATCGAGTAAAGTACAAACGTAGCTCGTATTTATATTAATCAAAAGAACTGCAACACCACAAAAAAGGTTTAATAAATATAAAAAATGAAGATAATGAATGCTTTAGATGGTGCCATTTAGCTTGTAAATTTCCTGTTAAAAAATATCCTCAAAGAATAACAAAGTACAAAAATCATATTGGTGATCTTGATTATAAGGGAATAACATTTCCTGTTACAATTCAACAAATCCCAAAAATAGAAAAACAAAACAAAATTTGTTTTAACATATTTGGGTATGGACAATCAAGTATACCCTTTGTGCATATCAAAACATAAAGCAAAATAATTGTGTGATATGCTTTTGATCACCGAAAAAGAAAAAAATCATTATGTGTGGATAAAATATTTTAACAGGTTAAAGTTTAATCAAAACATTACATTCAAATAAAAAATGGTTTTGTAAAACATGCTTGCAGTGCTTTACATTAGAAGGTGTGTTAAAAAAAGCATGAGCCTGATTGTCTTTCACTTAATGGAAAACAAGCCATAAAAATGCCGAGCGAAGATGAAAAAGTTTATTTTAAAAACTACGACAGGCAGCTGACGGTTCCCTTTGTTATATATACTGATTTTGAAGCAGTAACCGAAAGTATTTCTTTAGCTTCAAACAATCCTAAAAATTCATATACAGAAGCATATTCAAAACCAGGTGTAACGTATAGAGGACCAAACGCTGTTTACAAGTTTTTAGAAAAAATGATAGAAGAAGAAATGTGGTGCAAGAAAACTATGAATGCGCATTTTAAGAAAGGTTTGGTGATGACGACGGAAGAAGAAGCTAGATTCCAAAAATCTAAACCATGCCATATTTGCGGTAATGGTTTTGTAACAACTCTCAAAAAAGGTGACGCGAGTCATACAGTGGCATACACAAACTCCATCAGAAAAGTTAGGGACCATTGCCATATAACTGGAAAGTATAGGGAAAGCGCTCACGATATATGTAATATTAATTTCAGGCTGACTAGAAAAATACCTGTTGTGTTTCATAACTTAAGAGGCTATGATTCTCACTTTATAATGCAACACATCGGACAGTTTAAAAAAGAAATAAATGTTATACCGAATAACATGGAAAAGTACATGGCTTTTATGTTAGGAAATAATTTAGTGTTTATTGACAGTTTCCAGTTTATGTCTCAATCGCTTGATAATTTAGTAAAAAACATCCCTTTGTTTCATTACACCTTACAAAATTACTCTGGCAACAAGCTAGAATTAATAAAAAGAAAAGGCGTTTATCTTTATGATTACATGAACAGTTTTGAACGCATCAAAGAAACCAAATTACCTGGCAAAGATAGCTTTTATTCTCAATTAAATGATGAGCATATTTCAGATGCAGATTATGATCATGCTAATCAAATATGGAAAACATTTAAGATTAAAAATATGGGAGAATATCATTATTTGTATCTTAAGACTGATGTGCTGTTACTGACAGATGTTTTTGAAAACTTTAGAAAAATGTGCATTGAGTATTACAAATTAGATCCTTGTCATTACTGCAGTAGTCCTGGTTTAGCTTGGGATGCATGTCTTAAGATGACTGGTTTCCAACTTGTTTTAATAACTGATATTGATCAATATTTGTTTATTGCAAACAGATATTCACAGGCTAACAATAAATATATGAAAAACTATGACAAGAAAAAAGAAAGCAAGTACATAATATATATTGATGCTAATAACTTGTATGGATGGGCTATGTGCCAACCGTTACCTACTGGTAACTTTAAGTGGGTTAATAAAATTGAAAAAGGAAAATCAAATTACATTGTTGAGTGTGATATCGAGTATCCCAAAAAACTGCATGACTTGCATAATGATTATCCTCTTGCCCCAGAAAGTTTAAATATAAAAGATGAGTTTTTGTCAGAGTATTGTAAAAGTTTAAAAAAGAAGTTTAATTTAGGATCTAGTAAAGTTAACAAACTTGTTACAACACTAAAAAATAAAGAAAAGTATGTTGTGCATTACAGAAACTTAAAACTGTATAAAAAGCTTGGATTGAAGGTAACAAAAATATACCGAATACTATAGTTTGATGAATCAAAGTGGTTAAATACATACATAGACTTTAATACTGCCAAGAGAACAGCTGGTAAAAATACTTTTAAAAATGATTTCTTCAAACTAATGAACAATTCAGTTTTTGGTAAAACTATGGAAAATTTGAGAAAAAAAAATTAATGTTCAATTAACTTACGATGAGGAGGTCCTTTAAAATAGGCAGCAAGACCTTCATTTATTTCTTGTAAAATGTTTAATGAAAATGTGTTTGCCATAAACAGAATAAAAGAACAATTAGTTTTAAATCGTCCTTTTTATGTTGGCATGTGTATTTTAGACTTGTCAAAATATTTAATGTATGATTTCCATTACAACTACATTAAAAACAAATATGATAAAAAAGCTAAATTATTATTTACTGATACCGATTCCTTGTGTTATGAAATAAAAACAAAAGATGTATATGCTGACTTTTACAAGGATAAAGAACTTTTTGATAATTGATATTATGATGCAAAAAGTAAGTATCATTTTAATGATAATAAAAAGGTTATTGGCAAAATGAAAGATGAAACTTGTGGTATGCCTATTGTTGAATTTGTTGGACTACGAAGTAAACTATATTCGTATATGTTAGATAATGAGGTTAGTACAAAAACATGCAGGTTTGTTAAAATAGTGCGCTGTTAAAAAAAAATATAACTCATGATTTTTACAGAGAGTGTTTGTTTACGGCAACAGAAGCCCAGCATGAGATGAAAGTTATTCTATCAAAAAAGCATAACATAAGCAGCTACGAAATCAATAAAACGAGTTTGTCAGCTTATGATGAGAAAAGATACATACTAGATAATAGGCAAGATACATTGGCGCATAATTAAATTCCGTGATATGTACAGCGATGATGAAGACTACTGTCCGGTTCCGCCTGACTTTGCCTAATGAATTTCAAATGTTTTAGTTATTTACAAAATATAAGAGATAGTGGGGGTATGGGTAAAGTTCTTCCAAAGCGAAGGGCAATCAAACAGTTTGTATAGTTACGAGGGGTCTGGCAGCAAGTATGCCATCGTCATTTTGCGTTTGCATCTTACTGGAGACAACCGATAACTGCTGATTGTTTGTCGCGAGGGGGGAAATTGCGCCTATACCCTGAGTATCTATACTACTGAAGAAGGTTTCCTCACTTTAAAATGAATATTATATGCTGTATTTTCAACTCAAAATAAAATACCTTCGATCATTTTTCTTAAAAGCATTTGAAGCAAACAATTAAGGATGTCAATATTGAATGAACATTATATATATTAGATAGTTAAAAAACATGTTAATGAACTTTTTTATAGCAAATAAATAGTTTGACTTAAGAGCAAAATCGTCGTAAGATGTTCCATAAAACGAGCCACTATACTACGAATGTATTACAGAAATCAACTATTTTATTCATTTTTTTCTCAACATTTTGCCCCAAAATCTCGCAATGTGAACTTTCACATTAACTTACGATACAATGAAACATTTGTATATATAATTGTATCACTTCCATTTGAGTAGTTTATGTTCAAACATCTTACTACAAAATGATTCCGGTTTTCAGCGATTTTTTTTATGAAAAACACATTTGTAGACCCAAAAATAAAATATTTCAGATAAACGTATTCAAAACGATTTTTTTCTGAGACATCTCTGTATCTTTCCCTGTGCAAAAACAGTAATAAACTAATTGTTTATAGCTCATTTAGTATTTTTTATCATTTATAGCCTAGTAACACCAAATGTATTACAGAAATCAACGATTTTATTCATTTTTTCCAAGTTTTGCACCAAAATCTCATATTATTAACCTCATATTCATTTGTAAAACCTTGATTTACATACAGATGCACTTGGAAGAGCATTTCCGCACTATTAAATGATTCTTATTTGCTCAAATGATATTTTATAAAATTATTCCAGTTTCCGGAGATTTTCTCTTAAAAACGCAACTTCTACCCCAAAATTTAGCATTTTCCACCATCTTTATCTTGAGGATTTTTTTTCTGAAACTCATTACATGTCAGTGATTCTAAAAATCCTAAAATACTTTCTGTTGGAATTTGTTTGACCTTGACTCTTATTTTCGGCTATAATTACTGGCCTATAACAACTGATCAACAGTTCTTCGTACGTTAGCCGTTTGGTCATCCATTTTTACCGGATTTGTTATGTTTTCGCGGTAAAGAAACTACAACATGCGGAACACTTCTCGGACGCTGGGAAATGCGCTCTTTATATTTGGCTTGCCTCGAGTTTAAAAAACGGGACAGTGTAGCAGTCTACGCCAACGTATGTATTTGCAGCACAGTCTTTGCCAACGTATATATTTGCAGAAGGCAAACAAATATTTATTTAGTTTCGGTCACACAGAAGTTCTCACCATTTATTTATCGATATTTCATTGGTATATTTGTGTCTGCAATATATTTATTTTAGAGAACTATTTGTTTTCATCTCAAATATTATCATCTTAGGAAAAAACATATATTCAGAGTAAGGAATATATATTTCCAAGAGTAACATATTTGTATGATATATATTTTTGGACAGAATATATATATTTCGGAGTAACGTATATATTTGTCTCTATCATATATAGTTTGTATTCGATATATATATTTCGGAGTAACGTATATATGTCTGTATCATATATATTTCTGTATTCAGTATATATATTTTACACGCAACGTATATATTTATCTTACAACATATAGTCACGTATGGCACCTCATAGGACCAAACTCGTTTACAACATTTGCCTTTTCGTTATCTCTGGTATTTACATATGAGAAAGCAAAATCGTTAACTGCACTGACTTTATTTTACAAAAATATAGACTCACAATGACATTAACATCAATCAATCAATTTACAGGTAGAATAAGATAAAAAAATTAACAATTGCACTATATATTCACTATTTAATACTCACTTCCGATTACATTAATGTTCGTGGCATGTTGTTCACGTATAGTTCCTGTCACTGAAATGATGCCGTCTTTGCTGTGTTCTGTGGATACTACAGTTCCTAATCTACTTTAATAAGTAATAAAAACGTTAAAGCATTATCCAAAAGACGCAAAGGTTGATCAAACATGGTGCAAGCACAGAACTCAGCCGTTCAAACCCACACATTTCAAACAACAAGTACCTGGAAATAAACTCACGTCAATGAACCGCACCACAAAAAAAATACCTTTAAATAGTAAGAATTTGAGGCATTTTCGACAAAACATGATATAATCCATATAACGACTCGACATTTAACATCTTTTACGCGCATATCTGGATTTAGTGCATTCCACATAATCGTTATGAAATGCACGTGCATTTCCGGGTTTCATCAGTTTCATCACACAAAGAAAAACGTTCGTTCCATAATACTGTTAGAAGTCAAACAACAAAAAGGCCAGTGAAACCAATTGGAATTTATTTCGAGAAATATAAATGCAGCTTGAAATTTAGTGGAATAGTTTTCTTTTTAAGGTTTTCCATAACAAGCAATGTTAATGACAAGGTAAATAAATACTTAAAACATAGCAATATTGGTCCAGCAGTTTTTTTCCAACTGGTTTGGGAAAAATCCAACAGCATACATTACACAGTTAATGGTGCGTTTTAATTTACCTTCAGTATATTTTCATTTGATTTTTAAGAGTCAGACATGACAACATGAAAGTGTTGACAGTAGGTGTGCCGTCTTCAAACGGTCAGTGACAAAACACGCTGCTGTAGAATATCGTAGATACGTTCTTAAATTGTACACATACCACCTCGTTTTACCATGTTTACGCTTGAGATAGGTCAACCTTACTACTTATTTCTTAGTCACGCCATATCGTTTTTCAATAATCTGGCAATTACCTCATTTCCCCGTACAGTCACGCAGTGGTAAAAGTAGTGTCTACGTCAAGCAAATAATACTTATTGTTACATACAACTTAGTAGAGGTTTTAAATATATGTTTCTCTCCGGGACTATCAAGAAATGCTCATATGACGCTTAAGAGTTAAATTTGTTAATTGCTAATGCTACAGAAAGGATGGCAATTCATCTTTAAGATAAAACTTATTTTTTCCTATATGCATTCTTATGTCCGACCCTAATCAATCAAATTTATTCTTCAAATACCAATGCATATAGTTAGAAAACTCAACATATCTAGTTACGATGTTTTCAACAGAAAAAAACCTTCATTAGCAGAAACGTTTATGACACATCTTTGTCTTTATTTCTATTAACTGACTCCTTCGTCTCATAAAAATATAATTGGATCATTCATGACAAAGAACGTCGAAAATAAAAAATAGATACTGATATTTTGATTATTATTGTTTCTTGTGTCCACATGGAGCTAGCGCTCGTGTGAAGCTATCTCTTTACACACATTTTATATTGAATTTATTCGATGATGATTTAATCACCTTTTGAATATGCGCTACGAGTTATGGTAGTTTCGGACAACGTGATTGACAAAGGTACATTTCACCTTCTTACATATGAACTGACGTTATCAAAATTCCATAATAGCTTTTGTCAAATGCAGAATTACGAGTATTTCCTTTCCGTTTGGAATACTATACTTATTGATGCTAGGTGTAATTCTCACCACATTTTCATGAAATGAAACTTTCTTAATTTACGAAACTTAATTTAAAACAATGAAATAAAAACATTAACAACACACTTTTACAATTTAACTATACTTAAGGACAACATATTTTCACGATTCATAAATTATACTTAGGGCCAAAAGATTTGCACGGTTCTTTATATTATCATATTTTTCAAATAGTTTCAATTTTTACATTCATCATTAGCTTTCGTAATCCAAAGCAATCGCCTTAAACATTGTAACCAGATTTTCAATACATTTGATTACTTCAAGGTTCGATACGTACGATTGAAAATATTAAATTTGGGTACGTTTAGAAGGAATTTTGTTATATTTTATGAACCGTGCAAATCTTTTGGCCTTAATCATATTTTAAACTTCAGATAACCCAACGCATTCTATCCTTGATAAATGTATAAGGATCGAAATATTGGGAAAACAAAGAGTGATATTTTCTAACTACTTCCCTTAGGAGGACATTATATACTTCATTAGGAGCATATATTGGCATTGTATTTGAAGTTTAACTCATCAATAAGTATTAATGTCATTCGTATATCCGGGTGTGAACATAAACATTTGAAAGTGTCATTATCGACAGAATGCGCATTTGGTTCAATCAGGTGAATAAACTAAGGCTTTAAACGTTGCAATTTCTTAACATTAAACACAATACTGAAATGGCTTGACATTTTCAAGCGAAACTTCGACATTTATGAATTTCGCGTAACAAAGTATACTTTGATTAAACGGTCTACTACATGATAGAGTTGTTATTTTTGTAACTAGTTGTAGCCAACCTTTGTACAAAACACGTGGAGATATATCTGGAATATTGCTTGGAATTAGATGGGTATAACAGTGTAGTAAAGGCAATAACAACTCAACTCTATTCTTCTAATTTTTGAACTCGTGCTCTTCTTCGAAAAGCACAAAAAAATACAGCTAACAAGTAAAATCCATAATGATGTTATCATAACGTCTGCCATTTTAAAGTCATAACGTCTGCCATTTTAAAGTCAAAATCCATCTTGATGTTATCATAACGTCTGCCATTTTAAAGTCATAAGGTCTGCCATTTTAAAGTCAAGATGGGTTTTACTTGATAGCAGTATTGTGTTTCTTGTAGAAGAACAAGAGTTCTAGAATTAGAAAAAAAACTTTATTTTTTTAATATTGAAATAACTTTCCTTTGTAAAGTCTATACATATATCATTATCATACACATAGTATTATCATATATTATTATCATACATATATTATTATCAACTATATACAAATATAACAAAATACCTCCGTATTTCACAACTCGGTATACTTTGTCAGCTTAACAATTTCGGTAAATAATGTTTTGAATTGAATTTCGGTTTTAAGGCGCTCCGACACATGAAAGGTTATATGCCGCCTAATAGGAATGAACATGCCAGGCTCATCCTCCATGTACATCGAGATAAAATATGGAGAACGGGCCTAGTACATTCTCACCCTGAACTGCAGAGTTGCTGCGCCAATTCTATTGCAGACACTCCATTTACGCTGGAGCCACGTTATAGTTTTTTCTGCCACTGCTCTAGTGATATGAGCTAGATGGCACCTGAAACAATGCAGGTGTCGTGATGAAGACCTTTAATGAGCATGAAGAAAAATCATAAAATGAACATGAAAATCATTCATACATATTTTACCTGATTTCTGCCTACTCATTCTCGGATAACGCATAATAAATAGTCGTCAACATATTTGCCACACTGTTATTACATGTAAGCAAATACTAAGCGACCTCGGAAGTTCAGGGTGACGGCCTTATACTGTAACGTCTCACATCACAATTAATTTTCCATAGGGTCCCATTGAAATGTTTTTGTTTGTGTCATAGAGATAAACAAAATTTACAACATGTATTTATGCTTAACTTTTTCTTTGATCCAATATCTGCAATTTAAAACACAATTAACAAATATTTACCAGGTTGAATGTTTATAGTGATACCCAGTAACCCGGTCGCCACATTTCATAAAATGCATACTAGTATAATAAAAATAACACAAAAAAACAACAACAATCGAATAAAAATTTACATTTTGATTTATAGTATACAATATGATTGTCAATACAAGTTACATTGACATCCCAGTTTACTTTGACATAGTTACATACATTTCCATTTCTCAGTTTGTAATGATATCTATTACATATTCCAAATTGTATAATTATATGGTGTATCTTTGAATATCCTACTTGTAACTTAATCAAAAGAATAACATTTCTTGCATACCGGATAAGGCTATCCACGTTTTATATAGGGGATGGAAAGTCTTATCTTTATGGGTTAAGATAAAAGTCACGTTCGCACCAATATCCGGTATGCAGACAAACATGCAAAACGTTAGTAGCTGGCGACCTCAACCCACAACATGTCTCTGATATGCAAGAAAAATAATCTATCATGAGTATTCGGTTCAGATATGGAATTTCAACCCTCCGTATAAGTGTTTTAATCGATACCTCGGCACAGCCTCGGTTCCGATAAAATCTCTTATACCCTTCACCAGATACCCATGAAAGATTCTTATAATCATTATAAAGCACGCCCGGGAATCGCACCGACAGAATTGCTTTGACAATACCGAGAGTTTAAGGCCGATGATTTGCGGTAATGCAGGCGATCGATCAACATTACTGGGTTCTACATTGTGCACGATTGTTTTGTATTTAAACTTTTTTTCAAAAATCGAAGCATGTCATGTACTAGCCAATTACCAAAGCGACTAATCCCAGAATTTGGGCATCGACCATCCACGCATTTTTGAGAAATTGTTCTGCCGTATGCAATTTATGAGGGGGTGGGGGAAATCTCAAAACACATGCATATACCATTTATTTTTAATATTCAGGGGCCTGTTTTTATTTTACCTACGGAGGTACGATATTTTATTGAAATCAATGGTTACACTTATAATTACTAAGTGGCACTCTGAGATGTGACGCATGTTTTGTAACGTTTTACTTTTTAATTGCCGTATCGATTCTTTACCTAATAGGCCCTTGATGAAATCTTTCTGCATTTGACCTCGCTAAGAGCTGACTATCAACACAACACTGACAAACACATCGTCTTTCTATAACTTCGTTAAACTCCCTGTTTGTTATTCTGATGCGTCTACAGAATGAATCGAAGTGTTAGACTCAGTCGTGGCGTTTTATAAACAAATGATTTGTACAAATTAAATTGAAAGCCGATAATCTTAGAGGTGGTGTTTTCGATTTGTATAACATCTCCTGCTCAAAGTATCGAATGATGTTAGCCACAACTAACTGTATTGCAAAGCTTGCATCTAACTTGTATAGGATAACTACACCGTTGCGTCAGCTAATGTCTCCTCACATAAAATATTTCCTACAAGGTTCAAATTTGAACAATAGGTTTCCGAAGATGGGCAAACGTTTACAAGTGAACATTATGCACCAATTGTGAACATACTATCAGAAAATATCATGTCACGATATGTGGATCACTTTTCAAATAATTTGACTGGCGTGTGTGGTAGGGGGAGTGTGGGGGTAGGCGATATATCTGGTTCGAGTTCAAAACGCTATTTTACCCGATGTTGTATAACGGGGCGCTTCGACCTTTTAATATCCAAAAATGATTTTAATGAGTTGGGCAAACCGAACTTAAGACATCCTGAAAATTTGATAGCAAACTATTGAGACTTACTGAAGTTATATTTGAGATTTCATAAGTGTCTGTTGTCCCAGCAACACGGCAGCTGTACATAATACCCGACAGAGGGTAAAGCAGGATGTAGATAGATAGATAGGAATCTCCATAAGAGAAGCCTCATCTAAAATGTTGACTGCAAAATATTTATTTCTTAAAGGGAATGTAGCGACACAGCCAAATTATCTTTATTATTGAGTATTCTGAAAAACTTGAATAAAGGTAAAATAAATATCAAAATCGGATGATAAACAAAGAAGATATGATCATTTGAAGTTTCTGTTGAAACGGATATGGAAGCAGCCATTTTGAGAGCTATGGCATCACGGTTCTAAATTACCATATACGGAATATTTATAAATATGAAAATTTACTGATTTATAGGGAAAACATGAAGGAGCTGTATGAAAAATATGTAATACTTAATGGCAATAATGCTTTATATGACCAGTAAAAAAAAACATATTCATTTGCAGGGTTTTTCTTCGTTTTAAATGATATTTATCAATATTCCATATATGGTAATATGGAACTATGACATCATATTTCTAAATGGCGGCTCCCATATTCGTTTTAGACCATCCTTTAAATGGTCATATCAGTTTTGCATCCTTTAAATGGTCATATATCAGGTTTTTTTATCATCCGATTTTGATCATTTGTTTCACCTTTTCCAAAGTTTTTCAGAACTCTCAATAATATAGCTAGTTTGGCTGTGTCGCTACTTTCCTTTCAACCAAATTTCAAAACTAACGTATTTTTATTCACCTCAAAAATGCCATTTCCAATGATATATAATGTATTTACATTTTGTTAAAATTACTCATGGTATTGCTGAAAAACCTTTGGCTTAAACAAACGCCCAAAATAATAGCAATTGGTCGTGTTTAGACTCCACCATAATGTACAGAATTGTAATTTTTTTTGGCTGGATTGCCTAGCAAATCCATGCTTATAGTTTGACAATTTCCGTCTGTCTGTCCGTCGACTGTCCGTCCGTCCGTCTACGAGTTTTTGACGTTTTCGTTAAAGTTTTTGTCTTTCTTCATTTCTCAAAAATGAATTGTCAAAAGGCTTTGAAACTTGACATACATGTTCAATACCATTACAAATGTTATGTGACAAGAACCACAACTATGTCATGTATTTTACCTGAACTACCCCCACCCCCCTTTTCACACAGACGTTTTAGTTAAAATGTTAAATTCGCGGCGTTCGCACCACTGTTAGTGCTTCGCTTTTGTTCTTTTTTTACATTTAACAAAGTTTGAGTTTGCTACTGGACCCCAATATAAATGAAACATTCCTATGCCAGTGTACCTGTAACTAGGAGTCCAAAGCTGTGCCGGTCATCCAGTTTGGTCTGATGCTACGGAGTAGTTTAGATTTCAAGGTGATGAAAACACGATTTGGAAACTTTACCTTTCTTCTGCTTCAATCGATCTATGCTTCTCTCTGTCCTATCATTTTATCATTTCACTATTTTTTTTGTTTTTCTACCACCGACAGAAACATTATGTTCAAATACGACACTCAGTGTCTTAAAATGTAGATGTAGAAATTAATAAGTATCTTGAGCACAGCTAGTGCTAAACATCAAGAATGGTGAATCAAACCAACGTCTTTTCTACATAGCATTTGATGAATTTGGTGCATTTGCAGAATATATTGATGAAAAACGTCGGACCCGGTGTCCTCCACCCCCAGACATACTCAACTAAATTTGATTTAACTAATGTTCTGAAAATGGATCATCATTGATTAAATGTCAAGTAGGAAACAACAAATTCCTATGGTTTAAAAACATTGTAGATCTACTTTTCTCAAACATACATCATCATAATGATTAGAAAATACGTATGAATCAATTTAACACACGTTGAAGACAAGACGTATATTAATTACAATAAAAAAGCTTAAACGTATATTTTTTGTAATGACATTACGTTAAAACATTGGTAGGGATCCGTAAGGAAGCTGGTTAATGTACAAGTATGTTGTTCGACAAAAAAGTATACGCATCACGGTTTATGTGATGCAGTAGATAGTCCAACCGAGTACAGCTTTGATGACGGTTGGTGATTCAGCTAATGTCGATCCAGACAGGATCATGACTAGATAACCGTTCGAAGTTCGTTCCATGCCATATCTGTCACGGAACGTATTGAAATTTGTTGGGGGTTGGGGTGGTATGTCACGATTCATAAGACAATTACAGGTAGAATTGCACATACCGCTGCAAATACCGCCCAATCAGACATGAACTGTGCTCGCCCTATAGGTTTAATCTATGTCATATTATATTATAGTATGTACCAGTGTTTACGTAACTGTTTAAATGTAACTTTCCATTTATCGGAAAAGCAGTCTGCGCTATACATGTATCTACGAATTTCAGACGGAGTAATTATAATGACTGGTAATCGGACTCAACGTTACAGTAAGGAACTTCCTCTTAACATTAACGTTGTGCCACTTCGATATCTTCAAGTCTACTGACATCATGTATATCCCAACAAAATTACGCAAACAATCAGATTCACTTAAATTAATCAATTAGGTCAAATAAATTCAACATATTGTCAATGCTGAACATTTGTCAGCATCAAAACATTAATATAAATGAGATAATTAAACACAACATGTAACCGAAAGAACATACTGAACAAGTTATTAATATTTCAATTTTAAAACAATATGACATACGTAATTGTCACGTCAAGTTTTTGATATATACTTTAGCAAAGTTATTTAATAGAAACAAATACCAATAGCATTTTCAAAGTAACTTTACCGGCGTTTATAAGCATAACATTGCGATATCGGTCCGTTTATTATTTTTTTTTATCGTATGCAAATAAGCCTAGTATGCGATGTCAAAAAAACATCGACAATGACTATGATCCAATTCCCACGGTTTATGTCGGTTTCAAGTGTTAAAACGACAGGCAATATGCAATAAAAGTCGATATGTGAGTTATGCGATAAATAGATTCTAACATTCGTTCTCATTCATTATTGAATTTATTAAACTCGTTAGTAAAGATGATATAATGTTCGGCAAGAGCCTCGCATTATATCATTTTGCCAACTCGTTTAATAAATTCAATAATGAATGCAGTTACTCATGTAAGATCGTCTATGTATTGTTATGTTTATCTTTCTAGATTAATTTCTTCAAGATTATTTACATTATACCTATTTGTCCGGTAATAATATTCAAAATGTCTCCTCGTAAATGATAAATCAGCTATATACAACTATATAATAGTTGAAACGTATCGATTAAATGTTTCCGGACTGTCTCGAATAAGGATATATACTCTTCTTCCCTGTATATCTACTGTTAATTCGCATCGTCAACGACACTCTGTTCCGATCCCACAAGCACAGCCCATAACTACATCCCGCTATGGTACGACAATGGTGCTTCAGCAACACGCAACGATGGGTTCTATGGTACGACAATGGTGCTTCAACAACACTCAACGATGGGTTAGTTATGGGTTTCCCCGTTTGACAGTATCGTCAATTCCAACGGACTCTCCTGTAAATGGAAAATATCGTGCTATGCTTAGATTGAAACGGGGTATACAAGTTAAACAGAACATGTATAATTGACAAAACACATTCAACCTAAAATACGCATACAAAACAAACAACAACAACAGCAACAACAAGGACAAACAGACACAAAAACCAAAATGGTAGTACCGCCCTGTAATGGTCAATGGCAAAAAGGCCGCTGGCCGTTAACACCACGCAATACAAATAAAACGAGAGCAAATTAAGAAATAACCACAGGCGTCAATCTAGAAAATTCATGGCAAGCATTACAACCACATTAGCAGAGACCGAAATTTATTAATCACCCGAAGGACACCCAGCATACATATTTATCGAGTATATCCAAGTTATAGTGATATAAAGCTACTATCTACAAACTATAATCCCAATCTGATGAAATTTGTATGCAAGTTAGTCTTTCAGAAACTAGTTAATGTTAAACATACACGTTTCACGGACTACGTATCAGTAGTTTTATCACTGAAACTTTGAGGTTTTCGAGCACACTCAGTGTAGTTTTAAAGTAAAATAACGCTTAAGCCGGTGCTAGTTGTTGTGCTGGGTGCTAATCTACGCTTTATATTACCTCTTATACGCAGACTAAATAAAACAGAGACAGTATAAGGATCCCAAAGAAGACGCAAATAATAACACTGAACTGTAGTGTGGGAAAATGTCTACAGCCGCTCACTTTCCTAAAGAAAGGCTAGTAAATATAGGTATAAAAATCGAACAGCAAATGTAGCATTCAAGGACGACAGTCAAGCACAAAGCCACACATAAACAAAGAATAACTTTAAAGATGAATAAAATGCCAAATAAGACATCACAAACACAAAAGGGTTGACAAAAGGGCTACCGCCTGGGAACGGTCAGAGGCAAAAAAGGCCGCTGGGGGTTTAAAACAGGTTCTAGGATGCACCGAACCTAACACTTACCCTACTATCATTCCAATAAAACTGGACAGTGTAAATACAGAAATTCCCGCCATGAACTATTATCTAACCAACAAGGCAGCATTAATACAGAAGGCAATATAAGTAAAACACAAATATGCTCGTGTATATATAAATACAAAAAACAACAATAGCATACAAAGCCACAAAGAAGATACTCAATGACTTGGCAGAAACCATAGCAACAAAACAGACACTGAGGGCACGACAAGACAAGATTGCAGACAAACATCAAACGTCACCGTTGGTAGACGTCATCATAGGGCCACAGCCTGTCCGGCATAGTGGCAAACTGTAAATGGGTCCACCACCAATCATACAGTGCGTTGCAAAATGATAGGGTCATAACCTCGTTTGATAAACCTTTTAACAAGTTTAACACAGATAGCATAAAAGTGATAATGACCAAGGGTCTTACGAAGTTTGTAAATCACGTCACCATACAAGTCAGGTTGTGATAGTCTCTGTCGCAGAAGAGTTCTTAAATTACTTTTATATTTTGGAAAGAAGATCAGGGTTACGATAATAACATTTTGCAAAGGTTTTACCAAGTTTATGGTAACGGTAGCCCTGCTGGAGTAGCTTTTTAGTAATACAAATATTACGAATATTAAATTCCTCAACTCGAGTACAAGCTCTAGAAAAACGAATAAGTTGAGACACATAGACCCCATAAGAAGTTGCTCGGGGAACATCCCAAACTAAATGGGAATAGTTAACAATTAAAATCATCTCTCTAGTCATATATTTTGCTAATTATTTCACCATTTTCAATGGAGAGATGTAAATCGAGAAAAGAAGCGTTAGTATCAGAAATATTAGCTTTGTTAAGTTGAAGTTCTTTAGGGTATATACTATTAACTATAGAAGAATATAAAGGGTTGTCAATGTTCAATATGTCATCCAGATACATAGAGGTGTCATTAAAGACTTCAATAACATCTTCCTGCATACTATTGGGTAACGACTTTACGTGACAGCAGTCGTTGATTTCACTACATAAGCGTGTTGTTGATCGACAAGTTAATAAAGACAAAATAAGAATGACTTAACAAGGTAAATAAAACATAAGTTACTTTGAATCATACAAGTACATTTCCGAAGTCCACTTCTTAATCCTTAAATATAATATACAAAATACATTGCAGTACAACCAATATACAATACCTTGTTATTTACTGTGCTGAAATATGTAGTGTTGACCTGTGTGACTGTTTCTGTGGTCGTCATTGTTGTAAATGTGTTGCCGTGAGTAGTCGAAGTCCGACAACTGTTTACTCGCATCAGCTTGTGCTGGTTCCACCTTCGTCTCACGACAGAAATCACCTGAGATACGTGAAGTATAGATACAATTTGTCGTTTTTGGTGTTAGTTTTTGCGAGTTGTTTGCATCAATCAAGTTAATCGTTTTATATTGTCAACATCATAATTGTAATAACGATGAACAAACAATGTCACAAAAGCATAAACCTGTTGACTTTCAATTGATCGTATTATTTGTAATTATAAAAAAAGAGCTAAAACTAAAACTTACCTCGCCGTTACAGAAGCAATACATTATTGAAACGAATGCACCCTGGAAAAGAAACCAAACATTATCAAATATGGAAGTGACGGTAACACCTGATAAACGTTTGCTAAGCTTTATCAATAATTTTGCACATGTATCCGAATTTTGTGAACTGTATTATGTTTTAAAATATAAGCATAATTAATAATGTTATATTAAATAATGCTTAACTCACACAAACAAGCATATACTTAGTATTGCTAATGGTGTGACGAGTCATGACGTTTTACTACAATTGTAAATACTGAAATAAGTACAGTATTATGTGTAATTATTATCTAACATAATTTTTAACGAATCAAGAATGATTTATAAAGATATTTGTGTTAAAATAGTTAATAGCATCAATAGTGATGATTTAGGTGTGTGACACTATCTCACCAGGGCATTAATAAATAACAAGTCCAGACTATTTACTGCACACTTTAATAACCCTTAAAACTATCCCATGTTAATGTCTGATCGTATAGTGGTATTTTAATTAAGTCAAACAAATCTCTACATTCTCACATATTCCAACATATTCTAACATATTCTTCTCTCCCAACTAAAACATCCCAGTATATACCTGCACGCACGTGGTGCAATCATCTTATTATATTTCTACACATTTATTCAAATGGTCGTAACAATGTATCCGCGCGTACGATATACCCGAGTAAGCTATATAATATCTGCTATTTGAGAGGATCATCCTAAATTGTAGAATATTGGTCATTTACTATTAAATACGAGATACTTCTACCACTTGTTATTAAACTATTATTATTACTTATTAAAGGGCCTGGTAGTGTTTCAATTTTCTCCCATATTAATTTGAAATGTTATAATGAAATTAGATCAGTTCTAATAAAGTTCTTAGACTACAATGTAATATTAAAAGTTTGTGCCATTAGTCACTGTATAACATATAAATAAATCCAAGTACACCTAGAAGAAAGAATGCAGTTCAAATCCACAGTAAATGTAAATGCTACGGCACAAGAATCACTGCAAAGCGTCTATGTATATGGACACGCCCACAGCCATCGTTTTCCCAGTATCGTCATGGATAGTCCAGTTGGGCTCCACCAAACGTTACACCATCGGCCCTTAGAAGAACGTGTTCCATGGCATTGTTCCATAGTGTTCGTCTAACATTTTAGATAACCGCAAGTCCCTTTAAAGTTGTATGCAGAGAGTTCATTAATCTGTCCAGGTTAATATACTCCTTAGGATATCAGCAGGTAGATTCACTGTTGGTAATTCCGCCCACCTGTTATTGATGACGTGATACCGTATCCCCAATTACCTACAGGTTAACGATTAGCGTTTATTAGCGTCTAGCAGTTCCTCTCCTGTAACTCAACTATTTGACTACAGCAAAGTTCTAGGTTTACTGATTTCAATAAAATAATTCCTTTTTGTCCAATTAGTTTCCAACAGGTTCATACTTACACTAATCAGTTCAAATACATCAGTATTGCAAACGTTAGTTATGTATGGGGTAGCATACGGGTCTAAACCACTGTCAGTCTGTCTAAATTACACATATTTACAACAAATCCAGATTCAGTTTTTGAATCTAGTCGGTATATGTATACCTCACTGCCGTCACCAGTTTATATATCACCAGTGTATATAAGTGTATAGATTAGTATACAATGTTCACAATTACATAAATGTATATATATAGCGCTAGTCTCTAGTATTACACGTGTGTCCACAGGTCTACATATATCCGGATATTTACACAGATACCGTGTCAACTTGATCTAAAGTCGGGTAAATCATACGGTATATTCGGTCCATCACTTGATGAAAGGGATGATGGCCCCTTTTCCGCAAAACATGCTGACCGGAAGTCTGAGCCGGCATCGAGGAAGTCCTGCAGTCTTCTCTGTGAGTTCATTATATACTCACTCAAAACGTTTGGCAGAACATAGTTTTTTTTTAGACAATTATCCCCGTGATCAGAGCTATAAATCAATTGTTCCAGCTGAAAATCTTCAATTTTGAAAGGTTGAGTTCAATTCCCCTATATGGTGTTGCATTGGAATGACTGTATTGTTATTTGGAAGTATAACAGGTAGGATTCACTGTTCAATTTGCCTTATGTTTGCGTGACTTATTAGTACTTAATACTTAACTAGTATTGATCTCATTTTTTTAACTATACCGAAATATGATTCTTAACTTAAAAAAATTCAAACAACATATATGTTTGAAGCCCAAAGCAACCCGCTAATTGCTTTGATGGCTGCAACCATCTTTCTCATTTTCTCTCTTTGTGTCTGTTGTGAGGATTTTTTCGCGAAAAACGCTTCTTGGGTGAGATAACAGAAATCTCCTTTTCGTTTTTACCTGGATTGAAAATAATTGCATCTATAGATTTTTTATTCTCAGAATATTCATCTGAAATAATTGACATGCTATCGGAATCTGACTCCCTCATTTTGGTTGCAACTGATGAAAATGAGATGTTTCCACAATTTCCTTATCATCTGACGAAAGAGGAGTAGGTGTGGTAGAAACACGTGTCAGATTAGGACATTGGTGTCAGAATTAAAGTTTTCATTATCTGAGTTATGTGCTTGTTTACTTTGAGAACGGAGTATTTTACGCAATTCCATCAAAGGGATGTCAGATTCACCGTCAGAATTATCACGTTCTTGGCGGTAATGTTTGACCAATTTAGCTAATGGCAGTACATCTTCAGCATTACTGTCCGATGCATCTGAGATGGAGTTGGAATTATGATCGCTTATCGGTGGAACCACATAGTTAGCTTTCCTAAGTGGTCGACTTAACTTATCTGTAGGTAACTGCCACTCATCAACATTAGCTAAGCGGAGATGGTGAACGTGGACCTTGGTGACAGTATCATCAAGCTGGCTCTTGATAATGTGTGTGACAGGTGTGGTTTGTTTGATAATGCGATAATAAGGACGCCATATTTATTCTTATTTGCTCTTTCCAGTGTGGTTTTTATAATAGACAGGGTCACCAACTTCAAAAGTGACTAGTTTAGTGTGTTTTTTTTGCATATTTGGCCTGTCGGCGTTTGGCATTTTTAAGATTTTGATGAACTAAGCTGAATTATTTATGCTGTTGTTCGAGTGCGATTTTATATATATCCTCAACCGCGTTTTTTCTGCGTGGTTGTAGGATTGTGTCTATCGGCAACACAACATCCCTATTGTATAACAGAAAGAATGGAGAAAATTTCAACGACTCACTGACATTAAAGCGAATTGCAGCCAAAGCTTGATACAAATACACATCCCATGTATTCAAATTATCCTTCAATTTCTTTGCTAAAATATCACCTAACACGTGGTGGTACCGTTCGATTGGTAGTGGACCCTTTAACAGTTCGCCACTATGCTTTCCACTTTAATTGTACGATGACCGAACAGGCTGTGGACCCTATGATGACGCCTACCTAAAGCCCATTGGGACGGTGGCGTTTGATGTTTGTCCATGATCTTTCTTGTCGTGCCCTTAATGGTTTATTCTCTTACTGCTCTGGCTTCTGCCAAGTCATTGAGTACCTTCATTGTGGCTTTCTAGGCTATTATATTTTGTATTATACTTACACGAGCATATTTGTGTTTTACTTATATTGCCTATTGATGCTGCCTTGTTGGTTAGAGATTAGGCGGGGATTTCTTTATTTACACTGTCCTGTTTTAATGGGATGAAGTAGGGTAAGTGTGAGGTTTGGTGCACCCTTGAACCGGTTTAAACCCCCAGTGGCCTACTTTACTACTGACCGTTCCAAGGCGGTAGCCCTATTGTCAACCCTTTTTTGTTTGTGATGTCGTTTACTTTTATTATTACTTTTGCCTTCTTGTTTGTCTGTTTCCATGTTTGTTTCTGTTTTTTGTGGTTGACTGTTCGCCTTGAATGCTACTTTCCCTGTCCGATCTTTTTATATTTCTTTGTTACTCTGAGGATGGTAATAGGACGTAGTAATATGATGAATGTTCAAAGTATAACAGTTCTATTTATAAACACCCCCCGTTGCCTGACACCATGGCCAAAGGGAGCCCCATATCTGGGAAATATTTCGTCAATTAGTAAATGTGCGATTGTTGCAGCACTTTTATCTGGTACAGGAAATGCCTCGGGAAAGCTCGAAATAGGTCGATAAAACTTACGATGTACTTGTTATCAGACAGTGATGTTGGATATGGGCCAGAAACGTCCACAACTATCTTTACAAATGCATAGGGTGGATTATCATTTTCTTGTAATGGTGGGTTTGATCTTTTGAAAGTTTCTAGTTTGACCTTTACACAACTAGAGACATAATTTAGCAGTTCTTTAAACATGTTTGGCCAATCATACTTCTGTTTAATTGTGTCATACGTCTTGTCAACTCCCGTATGACCATTAGCGTCATGATATTGCTGAATAACCTCTTGTCTTAAGTGACTTGGGAGATAGAGACCTGCCTCAATTTCTACTAAAATTTCGTCTTTTTCCTGTTTAGTTACTATGTCTATGCCAGGTTCGAGAGTAGGTTTTGCAAATGATCTTCAAGATTAACATTGCACTTAACATATCTCCTTGGCTCAAACCTTGTAGTCATATCCCGTGACACTGAGATCCCACATTTGAATTTTCTTATTTTGTATAGGGGAATCTAACAAATATGTCAGTGGAAGGTGATCTGACCTAATTATGAAGGTAGCCCCATGTAAAAAGTGATCTAACTTCTGCAAGGCGTAATGAATCACAAAATTCTCTGTCTCTATAGTAGACCAAATCAATGGGTATCGCTCAACTTGTGGGAAAAAATTTGAATGGGTTTTTCATTTTTATACCAGGAACAGCCTCAGTTGTTTCATCAACTGGCTGTGTCAAACAAGCTCCTATGCAATTGTTACTTGCATCCGTATAAAGGATATCAGGTTTGCTTGGGTCAGGGTAAACTGACATAGGTAATATTGCTAAAATGTTCTTCAAACTTTCAAAGGCCTTCTGACAGAGTCCCATTTAAATTTAGCATATTTTCTTATGAGAACTATGATTGCTATTTCCGAAAACTTTGGAATAAATCGACGATAATAACTGCACATACCAATAAAGCTGCTTACCTCTTTTACACAGGTCGACGAAGGTAATGCTCTAATGACTTCAACTTTCTTTGGATTAGGTTTAATTCCGTCGCTACTAAATACTAAGTCTCAGCTTTTAGAAAGTTATATTTCTTTAACTTCAATTTTAATCGATGTTACCTTAACAGTTGAAATACTTTTTCAATGTGTGCCAAATGTTCTTAAAGTGTAGAACTGAATATCAAGATGTCATCAAGATAAGCAGTTGTAAAACTGTCTAACCCAGCAAGAACATGTGACATAAGTTCTAGAAATATGGCCAGTGCATTGGTTGACCCAAAATACATGACATTGAACTGAAATAGACCTCTGTGACAAGCAAAAGCGGTCTTTTCAATGTCATCTTCGTTCATGGCTACTTGCCAATAACCTGACTTGAGGTCTAGTGATGAGAAGCATTAGGACCAGTAAATCGTCTATTAAAGGCAAGGGATACGCGTTCGATCTACAATGACCACGGGAAAACTCCAAGGATATTTTGATCTGGAAATAATATTTGCTTCTAACATTTCTTCTATTGCCTGAGCAACTGTTTTCCGGTTGTTTAGTGGTGTTCTATAAGGTTTTAATTTAACTGGTTTATGGTCGCCTGTGTCAATTTTCATTTTGACTGTTTCAGTGTGACTTAAATCAGTATCTTTCTGTGCAAACAGATCAGCATTATGGTTAAGCGTTTTAATTAATTTTGCCTTAAATTCGGGCGGAACATCAACGCTATCAAATTCACTTTGATCCTTCAGATCATCATTTTGATCTTTAGTTACACTAGCAATTTGTTGATTCTGAATTATTTCTATTTTTGCAACCGCACATCCCTTCCTTAAGGTAAATATTTTGTTTGTGGTGTTCGTTTTCACAATAGGAACAATTTTATAACTTTTTACTTTTGAAACTGAATTTGCAACTTATAAACCTGGTTCATAGCTAACAAAATCACGTTCAACTGCTGAAACTGGGTAAGTTTGACCATTTGTTTGAAAATTAGGACTTTTCCTAACTCGAAAATTACAAACTACGCTTGTTTTATGTGGAAGTTTAGTTTTAGACTTCAATCGAATTATCTATGAAATGTGAATATCTTCCTGAAGTGGTACATATTTACCAACGAACCTAATACACCCACGGTCATAATAAATACGGACACCATTATTAAGCAACCAGTTTTTCCCTATTATTATTCTCCTATTCATTCCCCTGACTCGTTTTGATACCCACTATCTCAAAAATGATTTCTGTGCTCCCATCGCAAGAAAGCGGTCCACCAGTAACAGACTGTAAATAAGCTTTACGAGTTGTAACTAATATTGGTTTTAGTTTAAATTTGTCATAAACTTCTCGATGAATTAATGACACGTCACTTCCGGTGTCAATTAACGTCCAAAGTTTTAGTTTCTGGATTCTTAACAAACAAGAATTTGGGTTTGATATTAATGCAATATTAAATGTGGGGTTGCTTCTATTTCTCCTCTCACTGGCTTCTACATGCGAGGAGCGGAATATTTTGACTGACCCGTAGCTAGTCTACGTTGCTGTCTGTTCGTCCAATTTGTCTCATTTCGACATTCACTGGCAAAGTAACCTATTTCTTGGCACTGCCAGCACACTAACCATGTACGGTCGATCGGCCTACGAATTGGTTTATTTTCAGTAATAGCACTTACTTCCCGGTTTTTTCTTTCTTTCGACACTCGTTCCACTACATGACCACTCTTACGACAATAAGAACATTTTTGCCTCCTTAAATGGTCAACTTCCATGGGCTGTTCATTGTCGCTTCATCATTCTGATAAAGATGACCTGTCCTTAACTGAAACCTCTTTCTAAGGTTCTGTTCTGCTGTTGCAATTGCATCTAGCAACGTGTTTGGGTTGGTTCGCATGATTCGAAGTTTCATTCCATCGTCATGGAGACCATCAATAAAATACTCTATCAATTGCCTATCCCTAACGTCTTGGGCTTGACCTGCAAAGTCGTCATTACCTAAGGCAATAAGACGTTCGGCATACACCTCAATTGTCTCATTACGTTTTTGAAGAACTTTGCGTAATAACAAAAATGCATGTTGTGGGTCAACAACTTCAGCGAAACGAGCGTGAAGTTCTGCTTTAACTAATGCCCATGTGTGAGTAGGATTTGCATCCATATACATTTTCAAGAAATCAATAACGGGACCCTTACTCGCCTGATAAGCAATCAATTTAATACTGTCATTTGCCATGCCAACCAACAAAGAGTATTACTCAATACTTTTTATCCAATCCTTAAATAATTTTCTTTCCCCTTCAAATGGCGTTATGACTTTGGCTACACACTGCCCAAAAGGTTGTTGTTAACCCCGAAAGCTGATCACCCATTACCCTAAACATATTTGCAAACTCAGCCTGTTCAGCCATATTTGTTACAGTAAAGCTACTCACGGTTGTCGAATATGCCTCCAGTTCTTCTTGCACTTATTGCACAATTGTCACCAACCGTCAACAAAGTTCATTTATGATCTAATAGTGTCCACAAGCATGGTCAGAAGATTCTCACAACACCAAGTTCGAAGTGTTAATTATGTCGAATTAACACATTATCCTGATCACGATAGCACCAAAAAGAAGTCCTTTGACACTATGTCACCAGGGCATTAATAAATAACAAGTCCAGACTCTGCACTACACACTTTAATAACCTTTAAAACAACCCCATTTGAATGTCTGATCGTATAACAGACTCTACAGTCAAACAAATCTCTACATTCTCACAGATTCCAGCAGATTCTAACATATTCTTCTCTGACTACTAAAAAATCCCAGTATACACCTGCACGCACGTGCAATCATCTTATTGGATTTCTATACATTTATTCAACTGGTCGTAATAAGGTATCCCCGCCTACGATACACCTGAGTAAGCTAATATAATACCTGCTATTTGAGAGGATAATCCCAAATTGTAGAATATTGGTCATTTACTATTAAATGCGAGATACTTCTACCACTTGTTATTAAACTATTATTATTACTTATTAAAGGGCCTGGTAGTGTTACAGGTGTACGTTTTTGCCATTTTATAAACAAACTGTTATGCTGAAATACTGTTATGGAAACAAAGTTCGTCTTTAA
Organism: Cyrtodaria siliqua; assembly: GCA_037043455.1. Classification (NCBI taxonomy): domain Eukaryota; kingdom Metazoa; phylum Mollusca; class Bivalvia; order Adapedonta; family Hiatellidae; genus Cyrtodaria; species Cyrtodaria siliqua. The sequence continues at coordinate 155,889 of JAWPHD010002168.1, forward strand.
CAATCAGAGAAATGCTGTTTATAATGGTAAAGAAATGGATTCTGTTTTGGTGAAAGAAAATGTATATTATATTTGTTTGCTTTTATATAAGTACAATACTATCAAAGCACATACAACTCCTCGAGTACTCGTCATACATACAGCTATTGTCGGTCAACACAAAAAACCCATACCTGTAGGGAAATAAGCAGGGCAACGGCGATATGATATGCATCTTCTAGGCCGGATCCTGGCTCTGGACGTATGGGAAATAATAGATACTGCAGACCCAGAAGTGGAACCAGTATCAATGTGGCTCGGGTGGCTTTTCTGTTCAAAGTAGAAACAATTCGTTTTTGTAAACAACGGCAGGCCTGGATTATGTAACTTACAATTGAGATCTAGTATGGCTTGTTGATTAGGTAAAATCCAATTTAGGCAGTGCATAACGGCTACACATATTGACAGAAATAACATGCGCTTAATATCAGGTTAGCATTGACTTGATACTTCTCGACTTTAGTAAGGCGTTTGATAAAGTAAATCCCTTAAAACTCATATTCAAACTTTAATAACATGGCTTCAAGGAACCAACACTCCAGTGGGTTAAAACATTTCCACATAGGTATGTCTCAGCCGGTCTTGGTGAATGAGGAAACCTCGTTCATGTTACTTCCAGTTTTACACAGGGTTTAGTATTAAGACCCATATTGCTCCTTCTATACATACATTATCTCCAATGGTCTTTTCATTCACAAGTACGATGTTTGCTGACGACACAGCAGTATACATGGATATAGACAATCAAACACACATCACCATTAATTACGACGACCTCGACACTCTACAGATTTGGGAACAACAATGGGATATGGAACATATCCCAGTAAATGCCGATTTATACACATCAACAGGTTAAAGAAACATAAAATCACTAAATCCATGGTGAAACCCTCGTGTCAGTTCAACATGATACATACTTAGGCATTGACATTCCGTCTAATCCTGGTGTAAACCATCAGAAACGTCGAGTACACCAACACAAACAAAGCCATGGCTCCATAGCATGTAACCACACCACACAACGTTATATCATATAGAAATGGTCCAATGTAAGGGCAATCAGATGGATTACAAGCAACTACCCTACATATGGAAATAGAAATGTCATGCATAACAAACTTGGATGGCGTACCCTAGAGCAGTGGAGGGCTAATGTGTTACTACTAAAAAATAACAAGAAAGGAAGCAAAAGCAACCACACAAATTTATAATTAAACAAATTATTTACATAAAATATTGACTTACAGAATCCACAAATCCAGTTTTTCATTAATATTTAACTTTTGAATTAAGTCCAAATAAAAGTATCCAATGTTCCTTTAATTCACATTAGCAAATGTCTATTTAATCCAAAACAGTAGGTGTCTCTTTAATCCAAAACAGTAAGCGTCTCTTTGATCCAAAACAGCAAGTGTCTCTTTAATCCAAAACAGTCGGTGTCTTTTTAATCCAAAACAGTAAGTTATCCTTTCAGTCTAAATTAATTTCCAATATTTCCAGTTTAGTCCAAACTTTGTTTATATACTGTCATTGAAGGCTTCCCCACTAAAACCGTCCAATAAGAATATTCCAAATTTCATCATAACTGAATTTGCATAAAATAGTTCAATGAACACAATCCAGATCATCATCAATGAATTTAAATAAATAATTTGCATACATTGTAAACAAGCCTACATCTGTACTATTTTTAACTTTCTTCAAGGTCAAATCATTAATAAACATGCGACAATGCAACTGCATGTACACCTATTATATATAGGTAACAAATGCCAGAATCTTTTATATGAAATAGTTCACATACATTCTCTCTCTCTAACACACATACATATTAATGTTGTGTTTAACAAATATTCATTCTTCCCATTAGCAGATGTCCGGTGGTAAAACACTGCCAATGCTGAATCAACTCAATGTGACAGTGAGTTCTGTTCATTTTCGTATGTCAAAGATAAACATTGTTGTTATCCTGCAATTTACCACACACTCCTCTGTTAATTAAAACAATCATTATTGATTTCACTCTTAAACTGTCATGTATATCAAAATCGTATTCCCAGTAACTTGCATAGACGCGCTCGTTCACGGTATCCGGTATCCTCCATTACGTGGTCCGAGTATTAATTTTCATACCGCATCCAACCCCTTCTCCAAACAGCGAAAACGGGGTTGGCTGGGGTATGAAATAAAACCTTAATTTTGGCTTATAATATTTGCATAATATAAAATATAAACATTTAGTAGGTAATTTGAAACAGGTCATGTCATTGTTTTAGGTAAAACATGTTTTTAAACGTGTTTTATAATCGAAATATCAGTTATAAAATCCTGCTAATATAAGTTCCCTCATCGCTTAATGGAATTAAGGCAGGACCACGTAATGCGTAATAGGAGGATGAAGTATTTGAAGAAAGGAAGAAAACTATTGAAGAGCCTAAAATATGTCATACTTGTGCAATTATATTATGTCGTACATGTAACTAACTACTATAGGTAGTAACTGTATGCGGGTTGTTGCCATTGACTTTTCAAGCTCATTCTCCAAGTGATTTATGACTATCATAAACATGCAAGTTGACCTTTTAATTTTTTTTCACCTGGTTTAATGTGCATGTTTCATACCTTGCTAATGTCACTAACAACATGTGTTATTATTATACTTTGCATATATATATATATATAACACGTGTCTGTGTTGACATCGTCATTTTTAAAGAAGTTATCCCTACGATTATAATTGTATATAAATATAGAATCCAAACTCTATAGAAATAATATAAAGGGTTTTAACATGTTAACCAGCCAGGCCAAACTCCAAAACTGTAGCGTCAAATTAAGAGTCATCTACTCATAATTCATGTTACGCATATTCAATCACGGGTATTTTAAAACCCTTAAAAAACATATAATTTTAATCGACACACATACATTATTATATGACCTGAACACATGGATCGAGTTTTGATAAAAAGTTTTATAGTGTAATTGTGTCGTTATTTAGCGGGTTAGATTTTTTCCCGCTCATGACAAGAACATTGAGTATATGTAAAGTGAACACTTTCCTGTTCGACTTTTACTTTGTATTGATAAATAAAAATGGAAACGACTTGTTATATAACACAACACGTTATCCAACACGTATGGTGAGATATACATGCTATGATAATCCCTCGATTACCAACACTGTCGACTTCATCTTACAACACATATGTAGCACAGCACTTACCTTGTTTGGTCAGCCTCTGGCATTTGTCTCAGTTTTGTAATTAAAAGGCGGACGATGTTGACCAGGAACAGGAAATTGACCTGGATAAAAGGGAGCGACACTTGCAATAATTATGTTCTTACTTTATACACTTACCAAAATGGAGAAAACAACGTTTTACAAAAAAAAGAATCTATGTTAAATACAAAAATATTTAATAAAACTTGTTTATTAAAAAGGCCACATTCAGAGAAAACATATATAAAAATACATAATTAGAAGTATCTCATGATGTTTCCAGAATTTCACTGAACAACCACAGCAGTTGCAGCCAAAGAGAAACCAATCTAGGGTACGACCAAAAAACCTGAGGGCAACAGTGTATGCACTAACCTTCCCTTTCATTTTTCAGATGGTGCAATCATAGAGTCTCACAAGGTTATCCGGTCATCGAACAGGGGAAAAGAGAAACGTAGGGACTGACTGCAGAGGGGTCAATCACCAAGCATGAAGTGCGTTGCGATAGCAAAGGCTTGTATCATTTTCCGACGCATGTCCTAATTAATGTTGTAAAGCGTTCAGGAAATACGTTAGACACCTTTACTTTCCGAAGCTTATAGATCACATCTCCATTGATTAAAAGTGGTGATATTCCTAGTCGCAAAAATGGCTTTTAGGTCTTGTACTTTTCCAGTAGGTTTTCGTTGCGGCGATATAATTTTGGGAAAGATCTGAGTAGTTTTTGATAACGAAAACAGTACTGCAGAAGTAATAATTTGATTTTAATCATTGTTAATCCTTACATGTAACATCGTTACATGCCTTATCTAATGAGTTTGGAGATATACACCCCGCATCATGTAGCACGAGGTTCATCCCCATCGAAATGTGGATAGTCAGTAACGATCTCAAAGTTAAAGTTATATGTATTAAGTCATTGGAGAGATGAAGACCAAGAAATGTTGCTATGGTATCCGACCTGTTGGCTTTATTCAACGTAAGTGTTGGTGTATTATTAAACGCATCAATAATGTCTCCTTGGCTAGTAGGCGACAAAACTGTACATAAAATCTCATACATTACCGGTATATAAACAAATTTGCGACAAGAGGGTCAAAGTAAGTACACATAGGAATACCAACAAACTGGCGTAACCGGTTTTACTGCATCTGATAAACTGAATGTTGTTTAACGGCTCATCAACACAGTATAGGTTATTTAGAGCCGACCCAGAGAGAGGGGAAGGATACATAGGAATCCGAGAACGGTGCCCTACTCTTATTATCGAATAGATTCCTATGGTTCTTTAACGTGCTCGCAGGATAGACCGATACACGGGACCGCCCGGTTTACGTCCCTCCCCATCCGACGGACGAGGCATCTGATAAAGATGTTATCTAAAAGAAAATATTAAATGAACACTACTTACGGTAATCGACAGTACTATTGGACCATACATGATCCACTGTAATACACTCTCCACCAACCAGCAGCTGTAGAGAAAGTAGGATAAAATACGATCACAAACAATTTACGTTAGATTTAACAATTATCATTCAGTGTAATAAAAGTAATATGAATATTGATTTACTTTTCCTATACTACGATTTTATGACTAAATAAAATATAGGTTACGTGTTTGTTTTAATATAATATGTTTATAGCTGCTTAGATTCAATTAAGAATTGCATATGTCGCAATCTTCATGGTAAAGATTAAAACAATAAAATGTATCTCGTTTGACACAAAGCTCTATAAACATGATGTATCGTTATAATCTGAAGTAATAATACACTCAATCAAACAGTAACTACCACTTCGGTTGTCATTAAAACTTTATTGAACTCACTCTGGGTCTCGTTTTATGAAACAACTTACGACCATTTTGATCGTAAATCAATTTCTTAACTGCTTCACTATACATTACACTTTTCAAATAAACTTGATTTTATTTCATTTTCTTATGCATATGATATTTCTGCACTATGTGTACATGGAATGCCTATGTGAAAAAAGTGAAAGATTTTAAAATTTGAGACTTATCGTAAGATGTTCAATAAAAACATGTCACTGGATTGCATAAACAACAATCATACTAGCAAACAATTCGTTTCATATCATGTAAAGACTTGGAAACAGTGTATTCCTGTCTTTGGTGCAATTTTACACACGTGTACATTATGTCAAACTGGCTGGTGGCCAACGGAAAACGTTTATTTTTTCAAAGGAAAGGATAGATGACAGATTATAAAACTTCCCAGATAACATTGTACTTCAAATTGATGTTGGTTGGCAGTCTGTGCGCCTGAACGATTCTGCGGTAGACGAGAATGACCCTCAATGTTGGTTACATGCAAATTATATACTGAAAGGAAGAAGAAACGCGAGACGGGAATTTCCGCTACATATAGACTGTATATACTGCACACTAAATTCCATATATATTCCAAGATGTTTTGTAAAAAAAAAGTTGCAGTTAGTTAGTGAAAGGACACAACTGTCAAGTTCTAGACGTTTTAATCACAGTACACGTTGTAACAAAAACATCATAAATGTTGAAGTTTCTCTTTGAAAAATTGAGCCAGTTCGGTATTGTATTTAACGTAAATAGTTTGCAAAATGTTGCATCCTAATTTTCCGCCAAACGGTTACTCTGTCAATAATGAAACTTTGCAGGAATACTATTTGCTGTGCTACGTGTTGTTTTAGTCTTTTTTTTCGAAAGAAAAGATCTTACGTAGCCATGTACCATTCGGTTAACATCAGCATATTGTACATACAATATATCGCGGAAATTCCCGTGTCAGGTTTCTTTTTCCTTTCAGTATAGTATTGTAGGCAAAACAATTGAATTTAGGCAAACATGGTATAACATTAAACAGTTTTGGCATTAGTTATTTATTGGGTATACCTAGGAAGTGAACTATTACGCATAAATAAGCGTTGTATAGGAGACGCAAACATATAATGTCTTAGTCATGATCAGTAAGAAGATACACGAGAAATGTGATCAGTCCAAACTAATAATTAGGGCTCTGAAAAGGGAAGCAAATCCAGCCATTTATGGATATAACAGAGTTTACCGGAAATTCTTATCTTATAATACCCTTTGATCAACTTTGACCAACTGTAATCGAATCAGTTTTTTACACTTATAGATAAAGCGCATGCTATCCCACAAACTAATAAACAAGTGCACGATAATAGTCTGTGTCGAAATAGAGCTGGGAAAATGGTGGGTAGACTTTACGGATCTTTAGGATCTATACATTTGCTTTTTCTCTTTTTAAATGATAAAGAATATTCACACACAGAGAAATTAAGTAAATAGCTCATAAAATCCTAAAGGGAATACGTTTAAGACAACTAGCTTGATCCACTAAACAAACGCTAGTGTGAATGTCAATTAATACTGAAAAATGGATCCCTTGAAAGCAACAACCACAAACAAGAGATAAAATAAGGAGACTGTTCATGAGAGGTAATATAAAGTGCAACACCTCTGAGTTTGCAAGGGTTCATACTAAAGAGACGAGTCGAATACTTCTAGTGCATCATGCTATATTATCGTATTATTTGTTTTTATAATTCTATATCCTTTATTTGTTCTTTATCATTGTTTTAAATATGTATAGTGTACTTACTCGACGTTGACTAAGTCGTTATGTCCGCGCACAATGGCGTATATTATCGTCAATACCATCGGTAAACCTACGTAAAACAATTTTTCAAAATATATTGCTCGATTAATAAATGTATCTAAATGTGAATTATAAATATAATTGTGCTTTAACCTGCTTTGAATGATTTTTACGTTTAACTACTTAATATTTAGAACGGATTAAACTTTTCAGAAACCTTTTTTTCCTTTATTTTATCATGTTATCGTCATTCATTGTTTTAGTTGGGTTTTGAGTCTAACACGCTGATCTTTGTACACACAACTATTACTCCGTAAAATAAACAATTACAACAGTAGAAGTCACACATTAGTACTTTAAAAATGTACAAGTTTCATACATAGTGATGTAATATAAAGGTTTGATAACGTGTATTGTGGTTCTATTGAGACATCAGCTGAAACGTGAACGTACCCCAGCCGATAACGTAACAAGACACTATGAGTATTTTCCCGGAGTTGAACGCATACACCATGATTTGTTCAGGTAGAGACCCTCACAGAACATCCACAAGAAATTGCACACCGTGAAATACTGGCAAACCACGTGTAGGGTCTGACACCATATCTGGAATATTATTATAAAGCATTTACAGCGCCGCTGATAAAACAATAGAGTAATAAAAGGAAATACGTGCATATAAAAGATAGCTCCGAACTGTCAATCAATATAGTTAACGCATAATTAATGGAACTCTCGTAAGATATTGAGAGGATGCATTCCCCTGTCCAATTTTATAACTCAGTTATTCATGTGGAGAGTTTGTACACACACGAGGTATATATTGATACATGTAGTTTACATACACGAACAATTGTCTTACATTTCTACATTATATCATTTATATAACAGAAACTTGATACCATTCAGATGGTTTATTTATATGTAAACGTATATAATATTATGTGTATGCTTCTTTTCTTCCGACGGAAAGTATAAATATAAGTAATATATAAAATTCACTCGTTTTTCTCATCACTAATGTTATTTCGAGGAATTTGTTATTATTGATATATTATTATTCGCATTATTTATATTATAAAGGTTCATACTATTTAAATGTAAAGAACGGTGTATACCGCTTAAGGTTGGGGTATTGTAAATGTAGTATGAAATTAGCCACGCCTGTCTCCAGGAGGGAGCGGGGCCAGAAGTGAAAGGTCACACAAATCAAAATATGCGAGATAAATGCCTAAAAATACATTTCAAAACTGTTTATGAATTAATAAATAACATTTATTATAATGAGAGCATTTATTTTTGCCGAATGTAGTTTTTCAAACATGAAATTGTGAGATTAACACCCACACAAAAACAGGTAAATCTCTACTGCGGTTATGAACGCAAACAAATATGGCGGTCCCCTAGGAAATTTCAGTAGGGCAAACATGCTGAATTTTAACTTTTAGCAAAACGAACTTGGATTTACCTTGAAAGTAAGTCAAAATATTTTGAATTTGTATGTGCTGTTTTGTTTTTGTCATTGCAAAATCTTGTATTGTGACCTTTGGGAAAACAATTAGTGAACTGCAACATAATGGAAAAGAGTGGAGGAAATGCAATATTTTAACTGACTTACCTTTAACATGTATATAAGCCATTTGTGTACCGGAAAATAGCGTGTTTAAGTTTATTTCATAATAAGTTACCTTTTCATTCGCAGATAAAATAGAGTACTTTTCGTGACTTATCTGCTGTTATGATAGTGTATATTTATCATCTTCCGTGCAAATATTGTAGTTCTCAATGATGTATAAAGAGCTTATTGGTCAAGACTAAGCTGAGTATCAACACGATACTAGTATATTATTTTAAGAACTATTAATAAAGGCACGTCGTAGACTGTTACGATATAGTTACATGAAATATAAACTTCCTGTTCAAATAGACACATTTAACAAGAGGCCCAAGAGGGCCTGTAGACGCTCTACTGTGTAAAGATGTCATATTTACTGTGTAAAGATGTCATATTATCGTCTTAATGAGGCTACAGCAGTTTTAACTAAACCAAAGGCCATATCTCTACTGTTACTAGTCGAATCTGGCTGATTGCCCTATCATCTGAACGAAGCGAAACATAGCATTTTAAACTAAATCAAAGGGCCATAACTCCGCTGTTACTGGCCCGATCTGATTGGTTTTCAAATTTTCTGAGCTTTCATCAATATTAACTATCTGGTAAAGTTTGGTAAAGATCGGATGTAAAATGAATGCCCTATCGTTTAAATGAGGCAAAATATAGTATTTTTAACTAAATCAAGGGCAATAACTCCGTTGTTACTGGTTCAATCTGGCTGTTTTTCAAACTTGTCTGAGCTTTTATTAATATAATAATCTGGTAAAGTTTGGTAAATATCGGGAAAATAAATAAGTCCCTATTATCTTAACGATGCAAAATGTACAATGTTTAACTAAGTCAAGGGCCATAACTCTGCTGTTACTGCTCCGATCTAACTGGTTTTTAAACTTGTCCGAGTTTTTGTTAATAATAACAATATGGTAACGTTTGGTAATTATCGGATGAAACGTGAAGGCCATATCGTCTTAACGAGGCAAAAGTTAACGGACGGCGGACGACGGACGACTCAGCATGCCATAAACTCTGCTCCTATACCGATAAATGTGAATACAGACCTATACTGATAAAATGGGAATACAGACCTATACTGATAAATGTGAATACAGACCTATACTGATAAAATGTGAATACAGACCTATACCGATAAGGCCTAAAAAAAAATGTGTGGTTCTGGTAACATGTTCAAAATTGGTAGGTAGGGTAGGTCGGATTTTTTTTTGATTTTTTTTTTTTTTTTAAGGATTTTTTATGAACGCAAAGAAGATGCACTGAATTATGTACTATAATTACTGTAATTATAATTGTTTTCTATTTGCTCTTCACTTGTGTACATACATACTTTATATTGTTATATATATTTATTTTTTTTGAAATGGACCAAAGAAACGTCAGGGTCGGCGGGTATTCGTAGGTAGGGTCAGGTGACCCGAACCACACAATTATTTTTTTTAGGCCTAAATGTGAATACAGACCTATACTGATAAAATGGGATAAATGTGAATACAGACCTATACTGATAAAATGTTAATACAGACCGATACCGATACATGTGAATGCTGAAAAATACCGATGCAATGTGATCACTGACCTATATATTTGTCAAATAGATGATGTGTCATGATAATTTAAAGTAAAGCCACAAAATCTCCTAATGGGTTGTCCCATTAAAAGCTGAATGCCAGTACTAAGAAGATAGAAACTACTTACGGGATTTTTCAACTGAGTGGTGCCATCGAGAGCGGCGAAGACATAATACAAAATCCATGAGATACCAGTAAACACATAAGAGAGGAAAAGGTTCTTATGGATCGTGATTCTGTCACAACGTAACTGTCTGAAATAGGGGGGGGAAATACATTTAAAGGTACTGCAAATACAATTTTAAAGTACAATTATTATTCTGAAAAATGTCACAATCACACTAATCATAATATATTAATGAGAAACAAATTTGTTTTCCTCAAAATCTGGTACACGATAGGAATAAGTTAAGTTAATATCCCAATAACATTTATAATATAATTGGACAGCTTTTTAACAATAGAAGAAAAAGAAGACAATACATATAAATTAATGTCCTACATTTGCATGGCATCACAATGGCAATTAACACACTTAAGTTAAAAGTTTGAGTCGAAGAACAAAAAGGAAATAAAGCCATTTAACGCATCACATATATACCCAGTGTTACAAAACAGAAAAAGAAACAAAACTAATCAAAAACAGAAATAATGAAAAACCTACCAGTCAGTGCAAATGGAATAACATAGATTATAACAATACTAATGAAAAAACACCTTGGACTAATCGCAACAGAGTATGTTTTCTTTTTTTCTAAAACTATGTATAAATAGATGATCAAAAACAAAAATTAAACAACATTCCTTTTAGTATAAACACATTTAAACGTCCATCGAAATTCAGATAAATTGTACTATCCGATTACTAGTTCATTATAATTTGATTATTTCGTACTCGACCCATATACATTCGTAAATTGTACATATATTGCTCATGGTTTATACCTACATTGCCTTTTCCTGTGTTGACCATGTTATGACGTCTTCTGAGGTAGAAGTTATATTAAGTAAAACTATATTTTGTACGAAAATATGAAGCTTTATTGAAAAATCGCGTTTCGACCCCAGTTTCGTACCTTGTCACTCATATTTAAATTCCGGCTTAATTCATCATAATTAATCTTATATCATACCATTCTAATATATCACTTTATTGAGATCAGACGATTTATTTTCTGTGACTCCCTTAAGGGTCTAGGGGCTATCTGAAAGAGTAATTATTGCCAAAACAAATACAAGATAAAACACTCAAAATGTGTTCAGTTTCAAGTGAAATGTGAACGTGCATTAAGCAAACGCATATTGTTTTCTGTTTGGAAAATATTATTTATTAAAATGTTTCAGCTGGTAAACACGATGACTTAGTGTATGTTTGTTGTTAACGCATCATATTAATTCATATGGGGTTCATGTTGCTATCAGATGTACAAATAATTAAATAAACGTGTAGTTAGATCCCAGCAAAATAATTTAGTATAGGCTTAAAGCATCATATGAATTAACATAAATAATGTATGCACCCAAAACAAGATGAGTCGTCGAATTTTCCAGACAGAAATATTTAATCAACAACACTTAAATCGATTATTTTATTGGGCCTAGTTGAATGCATATGTACAATGCATATGCAAAACTGAAAACACATTACGATGGTTTTACTCGTATTTGGATTGACACCCATTTATCTTCTAAACCGCCTCCAGTCCATTTATTATTAGAATAATATTAGAAACGGCGCTCTTTATGTAAATAATAATGAATATATTTGAATGTTTGTTAACGGCTCTTCAGCATAATATTGGTTATTTAGAGCGCTACTACCCCAGAGAGAGGGAACGGATACACCGGTGACCGGAAATCTATCTACTATTAGTAACGAATATAACCCTTATGATTTTGTAAACGTGCTCAGAGGGTAGACTTCGAGATAAGAAACCGCCCGGTTTACGTTTAGGTCCGATGACCGAGGCTAAGGGAATGTGTCTGGCCCAATAACACACTAATTAAACTAAGTGGCGCCAGGGACCCTAGAATCTCTATTTTAATCCATCGTGCTGTCCATCCATATAAACATATAATGAACACAGTCTTGACAGCAGTCGGGAAACCGTGAAGTTCGAATCAAAGGTTGTGAGGCGATACGCATGCATTGCCAACAGGAAGTACTTGTGCCTACAGGCCATTCTGAGCACAAAGCGTGTAGGATGTCATACATAAGTACACAACTATATATAACTTATCAAAATAATGCTCGAGAAAGACAGTCAGTATACAAAGAGACGTTCCGAAGATATTTTAACAACCAGGAGTGCATTCAACGTTCGGTCGTAGTCCAATGTTCGACATACGAACCCAACCCACCTATCAACATTCGAAACTAGTCTTAAATTTAGCATTTGAACTTAGCCCAGCGTTAAACATTCGAACCCAGCCCTGCGTTTAACATTGGAACTCAGCGCTGCGTTCAGCAGTTGTTCTGCTAATGTTGAATGCAGGGTATTGATAAAATTAAAGTCAAAATTGAAAAACAAAATAAATAAACTAGAATCATTCGATTATGCTACAATGTGTTTATTTTTTCTCGATTATATCGTCACCGGCACCACTGAGCTTAGTCAAGACAAGTTCCTTAATCCTCGTCCATGGGCGGGGAAGTAAACTGGACGGTCCCGTCTATCCGATCTATCCCTTGAAAATATTAAAGGAACACATGGCAATTTTGAAGTGTTTATCAAGCATCAGCGTCGCGATTTATTCATCCAGTATCATTTTGACTTTATACCTGCTTGCGTATAATTAAATAAGAGTTTGCGTTTTCATGTTATTGGTCTTATTCTAACATAGGTTTAAATATTGTATTGGTACAATATAATCAACATCTAACAATGTGTAAAAACAATTTGTTTTATACTATTCTCATAATTAATATTAGTGATTGAACAAATTAACAAATGCAGGAAATGTATAAAAGATTGCCACGTGTCTCTTTAAACATAGGAATATATTCATTACTAAGAGACACATATTTGGAGAGATATTGCAAACTTAAATCTGAAGAAAGTGGGTTGGAGCATCTCAAACGGGAAGAATCTTAAAAGGACTGGCAATCCTAACTGACAAGCAACCATCAGCTGATAGTCACAGTCTCTTCAGGCTAGCAGCTGATAGCCTCAGTCTCTTCAGACGAGCAGCTGATAGTCTCAGTCTCTTCGTTCTCAGTCTCTTCGTGCAAGCAGCTGATAGCCTCAGTCTCTTCAGACGAGCAGCTGATAGCCTCAGTCTCTTCAGACGAGCAGCTGATAGTCTCAGTCTCTTCAGACGAGCAGCTGATAGTCTCAGTCTCTTCAGGCCAGCAGCTGATAGCCTCAGTCTCTTCAGACGAGCAGCTGATAGTCTCAGTCTCTTCGTTCTCAGTCTCTTCGTGCAAGCAGCTGATAGCCTCAGTCTCTTCGTGCAAGCAGCTGATAGTCTCAGTCTCTTCGTTCTCAGTCTCTTCGTGCAAGCAGCTGATAGTCTCAGTCTCTTCGTTCTCAGTCTCTTCGTGCAAGCAGCTGATAGTCACAGTCTCTTCAGGCCTGCAGCTGATAGCCTCAGTCTCTTCAGGCCAGCAGCTGATAGTCTCAGTCTCTTCGTTCTCAGTCTCTTCGTGCAAGAAGCTTATAGACTCAGTCTCTTCAGGCCAGCAGCTGATAGTCTCATTCTCTTCAAGATAAGTCGATGTAATTCTATGTCAATGAAAGACCGATTACAGAACTGTTCGTTGCACGTTAAAGACAAATAATTTATTGTTATTTCTATATGACATTGTCGGAGCCTTGCCAATACATTAAGGGGGAATTGACCTATTCGAAAATTTAAGGGTACGCATATGAACTATATATATTTGTAAATTTGAAGGTATGTGCGATTTGAATCTGAATTTTGTTTTGCGGTTATTTAAACATGTTTTTAATAATAACGTCTCAAATATGGCTATGTTTGACGTTTTTCATAAAAGTCCCGTTGTGCTCAGTTTTCAACGTTTTTGACATTTTTAGTGTGTTCGGCTAGTCACATGTAATTACTTTCTATATCATAATGTTCGTCTTGATGAAACCTTTCAATTGATATATAAATTATTTCATTTACAATAAGACATAAAATAATATTTATATAATTTCCTTTTTCTTTCACCGATTCTTTACCGTGAAATTTTAAGAAAAAACAAAGCTTAAGCCTTTTATCTTTTAAATGGCTTCATAAAAAACTGCACAATTTTAATATGTTTTAGGGAATTTAATTTCCTATCGGAACATAAAATAAAATTTGCTAGTCATCGGAATATTTTTTTCAGTATTCTTGTTTTATTAACGATAATACCCTTCGGAAAAGACGTCGCGTCATGAAAATAACGTCGACGTCGACGGTATTTGTATTAAAGGTACATTGTACATGTTGGTGATGTATTAACAATTATTTTGTGATAATTAGCTCTTCGTATATTATTTATAGTTACCGTCTAGATGTTACTCAACATAAATTGCTGAAGGTTTTTAGCAATTCATCAATTTCATTGACTGAAATATGACTCATATTAAATATATGTGATTCAATATATGTACGTGAAAACAGACAGTAATGAGTTGTTCGTGATTTTTCAAAAGCTAGCGGTTTCGCCTATCCAACCCATGTATTGTTTCAAAGATGTCAACAAGAGTATAACACATGCATTACAATAAAATACTAATATGAGTAATAACAATATTATTTATACATTATATACGTATGCATAATATGAAAGCAGAATATAATTAAAGTATGCATTTAAATTATATAAGTGCATTTATGACGACACTTGGCATACCAGCCATTAGCTGTAAGACTATTAAAAACGGGAAAGACATATTGGTCCATTTATCGAAAAAACTTGTCTCAAGGCGACTACGGATGAAAAGATGATAACTCTTAAACATCGGAGTAACAACACCACAGCAATACCAGGTCAGCATATGGAATTCCAGTTTCAGCTGGAAGAGACATTCGATCTATTTGAAACAGACGGTAATTGCTTTCTATGTGTATATGATAGAGCATGAGTTTTGCACGTGTACGTGGAGATAATACACGAGCGTTAGCGAGTGCATCATCGTCCGTACACGTGCAAGACTCATGCTCTATTGTATTTATACCACAATAACTAGCATATGCTGTGTATATCCTTGGGTATTACACGATGCATAGTGTGTATTTAGGCTATTGTGGTATAAATATAGAATAGAGCATGAGTTTTGCACGTGTACGGCGAGATAATGCACGAGCGTTAGCGAGTGCATTATCGTCCGTACAAGTGCAAGACTCATGCTCTATTGTATTTATACCACAATAAACTAACATATGCTGTGTATATCCTTCGGTATTACACGATGCATAGTGTGTATTTAAGCTATTGTGGTATAATGAACAAATATTGACGACATAACGGCTCTTAAACAAAAGCCTGATCTGGTTTATTGTTGTGTGTTTGTACAATGTTTTATTGGATGATAACTCGTTTCTAAACTCGTATGTGAATTTGTGTTAAAAATTGCTTAATTTATAACTTAAAGGGACACTCGGCAATTTTGATATTTTAAACTCGTGGCATCTAGTTGGTTTTTCTACATAACCTGCATATCTGCAAATTATTATAAATAATTATTGATTAGTTCATGTCAAAGTACTGATTATTACGGTGTCATGTTATGGCCAACTTACCATCGCATCTTACCATCGAGCATCGACCTAGGTCGATGGTCGATGGTAAGATGCGTTGGTCGATGGTAAGATGCGATGGTAAGATTCGATGGTCGATGGTAAGATGTGATGGTAAGATGCGATGGTCGATGGTAAGATGCGATGATCGATGGTAAGATGCGATGGACCATCGACCATCGCATCTTACCATCGACCATCGCATCTTACCATCGATGGTAAGATGCGATGGTAACAGGGCCCTAACAGGACACCGTAGTTTATAGTGTAGCGATAATATTTTTAAGCTGCGGTTGAATAACGAAGATGATGAAAACTCCAAATTGTATTATATTAATAGTTACCAGAAGATATAACGTCAAACTGATACTGAATTGATAAATCGAGGTGAAAATAATTATTGAAAATTGTCTTGTGTCCCATTAAAACGTTATTATCATGTACTCTTTGTAATGAGTATAAACATGAATTCCAGTTCCAAATTCTTAATTTCACTTAGGAAATACATACGAATAGCTTAAGAAACTGTGTAACAAATCATCAAATAGAATTTAAACGTGTGTACCTCAGAAAACGACTATATACAAACTATCTAGCAATGCGGTGTATGTATTTCTAACCAATATATGAGTATACTCATAAATAAGTATTACAGATGTTACAGAGTTAATAATAATATATAAATATACAACTGATCAACATATATCACATATTCAGGAGAACACAGTTTAAATTCAAAGTCTACACAGAATGCGCAGAACGATATAAAGTTGCTGCCATTACAGCCACGTGGGACGATGCAACAACTGTCGTCTGGATCTTTTGAGATACAGTCACGTGCTTCATGTATGATACCAGAAAACTCGTCTGCAGCAGCGTGTATGAATACAAAAAACGACACTGTCCAGTTCACGTTCGATGAGACCTTGGCCTTTTGAGAAGATGACCAATAATATGAATGAATGGTGTTTTACGGCACGTCGACACATAAACAGGTCATAATGTGCGCAAAAACTAATGAAAGATGAAGAAATGAAGTATTAATTAAAAATTAATGTAAATATATAAAGACAAAACTATTAAAAAAATAAGGGAGCGGAAGGAAAAACACATGTTTTATTGCACGACAGTGTCACCCGATTTTTAAACAATGTATACTGAAAGGAAAAAGAAACGCATACTGGGTATTTCCGCTATATATTGTATGTTTAATATGCTACTGCTAATCAAATGATACAGGGCGACATTAGGCCTGTCCTTTCGGAAAGAAGGTTTAAACAGCACCGAACACACCAATGGTTACTCCTTTAAAGTTTCATTATCGACAAAACGCGCATTTGGCTCAAGCAGGTGAGCAAACTTAGGATTTAAACGTTGCAATCGCTTAACATTAAACACAATACTGAAATGGCTTAACTTTTTCAAGCGAAACTTCAACATTTATGAATTTCGTGTAACAAAGTATACTTTGATTAAAATATCTACTACATGACAGAGTTGTCCTTTCTGTAATTAGTTGAAGCCCCTTTTTGTGCACAACACGTTGAGATATATCTGGAATAGGGTGTATCTAATAGTGTAGTATAGGCAATTTTTTGATTATGCGTTTCTTTTTGCTTTCAGTATATTTTGCTTCTGATAAAGCAGCGTCTGCTTATTTTAATTTTGTTTCAGTTAGCCAAAAGCATAATAAGCAAAGCATTCTGTGTATTGTAAACGAAATGTGAAGTTTTGCACTATGTTATACACTTTAATACATTATCCTTTATTTGTTACTGACACTACACTTTTTATTAAAAAAAGCTTTGATAAATAATCAAACGAGTGTCTCTTATTATGAGAAAACGGACAAACAGTTCATGAAAACATACGCTGTAATGATACAGAGTAGGATAAAAAAAAAGTTTACATGTTTAATAACAACACATATATCTTATGATATTTAGCATGATTGACGGCTGCCTTGAAATTGTATATACATTAAACACACGTATAAATGAACTTGAACTTATTGTTTTATCCTAGAGGTATACCAAATACATGACGATAGTTATTGCGGTAATTTGAGATTCGAGCGAATTAGACATGATGCATGAAAATAAATTAAATTTGGAGTATTCACATCAACTCTAGAAAAGAAGAAAAAGAAAAACGGACGTAAAAAGAAGTAGAAAATACGGAGCAGTATTTATCATTATCATTTAGGGTACCAGTGTTTGTTTCCAATGTTTGCGTCAACGTCGTTAGTCGTACACATATTATATTTACGACGCGACGTCGACAGAGACGCCTTCTTCGTAAGGGTATTATGGTTAATAAAACAAGAATACTGAAAAAAATATTCCGATGACTAGCAAATTTTATTTTATATTCGGATAGGAAATTAAATTCTTTAAAACATATTGAAATTGTGCAGTTTTTTATGAAGCCGTTTAAAAGATAAAAGGCTTTAACTTTGTTTTTTCTTAAAATTTCACGGTAAAAAATCGGTGAAAGAAAAAGGAAATTATATAAATAATATTTTATGTCTTATTGTAAATGAAATAATTAATATATCAGTTGAAAGGTCTCATCAGGACGAACAGTTTGATATAAAAAGTAATTACATGTGACAAGCCGAACACTCTAAAAATGTCAAAAACGTTGAAAACTGGGTACAACGGGACTTTTATGAAAAACGTCAAACATATCCATATTTAAGACGTTATGATTAAAAACATGTTTAAATAACGGCAAAACAAAATTCAGATTCAAATCGCAAATATCTTCAAATTTACAAATATATATAGTTCATATGCGTAGCCTTAACTTTTCGAATAGGTCAATTCCCCCTTAACACCTTTTATTTAGTGAAATAATGTCAATATGTTTCGCCTCATAGAACTTTAAAGGAGCCGTAGCCTCGGTGATATTTTGCCGATTATAGGTCAAATAAATGATATAACATTAATATTGTAGTGTGGGGTGGGAATTTATCTTGGTCTGCTTGTATGAGTATTCTCCAAACGTTGACTATGTGTTTGTCATGAGGCGGGAAAATGACCAGACATACGTTTGTGTGGCGCTTAGCTCATTTTATAACTCGAAGTTTAATGTATAAATGTATATGAAGCGAAAACATTATCACGAAATTAATCATTAAACAGTTTTAACTACTTCATACATATAAATGTATTAAACATAACTCATACAAAATGTCTGCGCGCTCAATTCACCGATACGTCACGGAGCTGGAGTAATGTTCAGCAGCCTTTTTTCTAATATTGCCCAATTCCCATACATTGTAATTTGCTGTATATATGTGTATACCAATTATTGCCTTCGACAAGCATAAACGTAATAGTTAATAACATCTCCAGGTGGTATAAGCTTATCTAGGTTCTCTACAAAAGGTGCATATATCCTAAGGTTTTGTCAAAACTTTAATAACATCTATGCGCAGAAAGAGGTAAAGTATTTAAAACCTGTTAAATACACCTATACTTTTAATCGGCACATATACATTATTATATGACCAGAACGCCTGGCTAGAATTTTGATTAACGGTTTTGTATTGCAATTTTGTCGTTATTTTGGAATGTCATGTTCTTTAAAGTTTGCATTAAAAGTACCGACATATAAACGGTGTACAGATTTGTGCCTTATTGACGCAATAATAAGTGCCGACAATACAAGTCAATGAGTACTACCCGGGGATTAATGTATTACCCCAAATGCATGATCAATTCTCTTAATATGCGTATGTTCTTCAGACTGTACCGCGCAAATACATAAAACAGAGTTTTACCCTTGACATATGCAGATTTTTCCATTGTTATTTTGGTGGGTGAGGTAATTCAACATGCATTTTTGTCAAAAAATAATGTTTAAATGACATTCATTTACATTCAGTGTTCAAAGTTGCACCTATTATGATAAAAAAAAAGGTATTTAAAGTGAAATTCTCAATCAAACTTGTCTTATTACTAATATATATTGCCATTACAAGTAAACTTTAATCTAGAAGGATTATACGAAAAGTGCACAATTTCAAATGCAAAATTTTAAGTGAAGGTGTTGTCTAAGTTAGTCTTATTTTCAGTAAAATAAGGCTTTCATATGCTTTAAAATCATTTTCTGTTTTCTGCAATTTGTCCGCAGTTCAACATTTTTTTTCAATTTTATTTTTATCAATTTTATTTTTATCGCACTAGGTGCACGGGGTTGGGCTGTAAAACAATCTTGAATTGTAACTTGCATACATACCTGAATCTGAAGAAAATGAAGAGGGAAAGAATCAGCATAACAAGTGACAACGAAAATCCACCAATAAATATGTAGACGTATTTACTGGCGTCGGATTCCTGAAACATACAACGGCCAATACTCATTAAACGCATCAAATAATTCAACGATATTATGCAAGGTTAGGATGTTAGGATATAGCTTTAGGTTAGGACATACACGTTTGTCGTCGTTAAATATACCGACTAATTGAACTGTTTTGTGTATATATCTGTGATATATTATTGTTAAACCAGGTTTAAAGGTGTTGCTAGTCCTCTGGCATAGTATATCAGGAGAATATAATAACATGGTTAGGACTGAGTATATCGAGCACGACATCCTTATACGATACATTTCGTATACGAGACTATGTGTAACACTTTAACAATGTCACTCATATTTTATGTACTCATATTAACATTATGGTGAAGTAACTTTTTCCGAAAACGTGTTTACACAACCTCTGTAGATAAATATAATAACATAATGTATCTAAAGTAATTGAAAATGCTAGTACCGATTGCGTAATGCTAGTACCGATTGCGTAATGCTAGTACCGATTGCGTAAGCGTTATATGTTCAAAGGAGAGAGGTAATGTCAGTTCTGATAACTGGAAATACAATCGAATTCCTCAAATGTGCAGTGATAAGTCAATGAAAATCCTTGTATCTCTGTATTCATCATCGCTCTAGCAATTCTGAAATGAAGACATACTCGGACTTCTTCTTCTCGACGTGCCAGAAGTACACATCAGCACAGAAATACAAATATTCACATGGAAGGTATACGTGTTCGTTAGCGTGTGCATTACAACACATATAAACTTTTCACTGTTATCATGCGTAATTATCAGATTGCGTTATCAAAGTGAAAAACGTAAAGAACTGTTGCTACCTTACCATTAGCAATAATGGAAACCATAATAATCAACACGAACTCTCCCTTCCCCGGCACTAAACGACGCCTCAATCAACTGCGCTAGAGGTTAGTGAATGTTTCGTTGCTAATATACATATATTATAATTATAATGTTGCTACATATATTATAATTATAATGTTGCTAATATACATATATTATAATTATAATGTTGCTAATATACATATATTATAATTATAATGTTGCTAATATACATATATTATAATTATAATGACTACTTGCTACATTTCAGTAGACTGGTTTACGAAAATGTCATTTCAGCAAGTGAAATGGTAACCTTTCAACATCACAAAATACGTGTTTATAACGTTCACGTTTTTTAGACCGGTTCGCTAGGAATTAAGTTTTAATGCATGATTATCGTCGACTATATGATTCACAGTCTGTTAAAAAATATACAACGCAAAACGTATATAAGGATAACGTGCTCGAGAATACTCCTATAGACGGGGTGTCCCGATTTACGACCCCATTCGACGGGCAAAGCTAAGGAAAACGTATATTGTCCAAGAACACACCCACACAACACTGTGGTACTGGTTAGGCTTAAACCCGGGTCCTCCGGTTTCAGGTACACCATGATATCCACAGTACCAACGTCAGCTCCTGAACATGCAAAACAATGACAAAACGAAGATGAAAATGACACTTAATTGTAGGAATTCTACCCATCAACCAGTAAAGGTTTTATTTGTCAAGTCATTTTCTAGTTATTTTAAATGTCAAGGTCAGTTGAATTGTTCTCATTCACGTTCTGACAATAGCTGGTATTGCTGAAGTAAATATTTAAATTAATCATCTGTTATTTTGCTAAACGTACATACGGACGTACGTGTGCTATTGTGGCCGACGCCGAATATGCTGCTCGGCGCAAATAGCCCTACAGTGAAATTATGCATTAGGAGAGTTTTACAATAATAACAATACAATACGTTTACATTGACTTAGTAAGATATTTTTTTTAATATTTTTTTTCAACCTTTTAATTTAGGTAGAAAGATAATACCTTTAACAATGACAGGGTGTTCAAATTCCATGACAATTATACTTCGGAATTCTTTTTACAGTTAAATAATTTGTTGGTGATATTTCTTCATATGAGAAGGCACTATTTTGTATACCTCTTATAGATAATTATATAGTCGTATTCTTATAATTGACGCACTTATATATAACGAGAATCATTTACCTTTCCAGTAAGGAAACACTCCGTGTAATTTGCCCACTGGTTACCCGTGGTGTGGTTTAACATACCAAGTACCATTTATGGTACAGTCTTTATAGGCAATGCTGAAAAATAACGAAGCAATTATAGTCATTACAGATGCCCATGATCACGGTATTAAAGTACACATTTGCACTCATGATTTACTGCTGGTAGGTTAGGTATAATTACAGGTTACATACCACTATTGATTTGGGACTTCTGATTGGTTGAAAAAAGTATAGGGTTTATTAGGGCACATAGTCAGATTGTAAGGTAGATTGTGATTGGATTAAATTATTCAAATCCCCATAAAACATCCAAAAATATATTTCCAACATAAAACATGATCATTTAGGATATTTTGACTGAAATTTGCATTTTTATGGGTAAAATTGTACTGTGAGTATATTTTCAAAAAGTAAAATTTCTTCACTGCTATTCTTCAGTGCAATATTAGAGGCTGAACGCAATACAATACTCCCAAATTGCTAGTAATTTTTGAGTGTCTCTAAGATAGTTCTTTAAAAAATGTTAGGTTTTATCATCCGTTCTGATTTAGGAATATATACTATAATGGAGGCCTATGGGAAATACAATAGTGGTATTTGACCTACACTAAATCAGCCGGATTTGCTCGCCTGGTGCAGTAGTTCTGTGTTACAGGGTGCTAGTATTTTTCTTTAAAATTATGTTGATGTGCAGTTTCCAGTTATTTTTGGCTGTAACTGTATTCTGGACCTGTTGTTGATATTAGAAAATGGAGCTCATCATGTTTTTGACAGTTTTTAATATACATTTCAGAAGTGAAAGTAGACAGGGTACGAAATTGCAAGGGGTAGCTTTGACCTTTGACCCGGTGTTAGTATACAACTGAAGAAATGTTTCTTAGAAGATATTGAACTCCTTATTTCCTTGTTGTTGTTTAATAGCAGACATGTTTATTTGCATGATAAAGTAAGTGTCCCAGAATTCTAATCAGGTTTGAGTTTTTAACAGGTTGTCAACATTCTAACTTTACTATGGAAGGAGCATGGAGACTCATTTACGCTATTATAACCTGATAGAAACTGTTTTAACTGAAACATTACAGATGCCTTATAATGCATTTTCTGCAAGGAAATAGGTCTAATACAAAATCCAATCTAACATTCATCGTATACTATTAGGCAAAAGCTAAAAAGAATGGTTATTTATTATTTACAATTTCGTTCAGACACTATTCTCTCTTTAATCATGCTAATGGTAATACTCGCATAGATAAGTATGAAGCTTCAATAGCATTAATCAAATATACTGAAAGGAAAAAGAAACGCGACACGGGCATTTCTGATATATATTGTATGTACAATATATGCTGCTGTTAATCGAATGGTACATGGCTACGTAAGATCTTTCCTTTCGGAAAAAATACTAAAAATACACGTAATACAGCAAATAGTGTTCCTGCAAAGTTTCATTATTGACAGAGTAAACGTTTGGCTTAAGCATTTGAGCAAACTTAGGATGCACAATTTTGCACATTCTTTACGTCAAATACAGTACTGAACTCAGTGGCTCAATTTTTCAAAGAGAAACTTCAACATTTAAGAATTTCTTGTTACAACGTGTACTGAGATTAAAACGTCTACAACATCACAGTTGTGTCCTTTCTCTAAATACCTGCAACATTTTTTTTATAAAACATCATGGGATTTCCTTGGAATATATATGGAATTAAGTGTGCAGTATATACAATATATAGCGAAAATTCCCGTGTCGCGTTTTTTTTCCCTTTCAGTATAAGTAAACTTGGCATCTGGTGCATAAACAATATAAGCTCCTTAGAAACGAGACCTGGCTGATATATTTAATTAAACAAGCAATTTCGATGAATTGATATCCTCCGCCGAAAGATGTATTATCCTCGAGTGAAAGAAATGTGTTCGGATTTTTTTTAATTAGTATAAATCATGACCTTGACCCATCATAAATTCGAATATCTACTAAGACATAGGTATTTTTGAAATTCATCACCATAGTAGATTTGAAAAAAAGATGTACCATTTTAAGGCATTGACTTTATAGTGGAACTCAAGGGCTGGACTGGGGGTAATATTAGCAGGTGTGTATAATATAGTAATAAATGTAATATGCAAGAAATGTAGAATTGCATATCAATGAGTACTTTTTAATTTCCTGGCCATGTGATATTTATCAATCTGATTACTTTATCTCATTACTAAGTCTACTATCAGATGATCTTGTTATTTCAGGGGGAAGGATATAATTGGCTAAAGTTTGGCTAGCTTTAAAATAAATCAAATTTTCATTAATATAAACACTCAAACCAAGTTTGACATGTGACCCAGGAGCAGAGCCAAATTTGACCCCAGTGTCACCATTTGAGCAAACTTGATAGAGGACCATAAGTTGAGTGTAAATACAAAATATTAAACATTTAACTCTTGTAGTTTCAGAGAAGACGAATTTTAAAGTTGTTTCCAATATATAAGTAAATGTAAAACTGCGACTCCTTGGGCGGGGTTCCAGATTTGAACCCCAGGCTCACCATTTGAATAAAACTGGTAGAGGCTCAAAAAGCTGATAATTAATAAAAAATATTAAACCTTTATCTCTTGTAATTTCAGAGAAGATTTTTGAAGTTCTTCCCTATAACTGTATGTAAAACTGATCCAACAAGGGCTCATAAGCTCCCAATTAAAGAAAAAATGAACCCATGAACCAAGGTTTCTATATGAGAAAAAAAATCAAATAAAAATCAATAAAACAAAAACAAAAAATAAAAAAATCTATTTAAAACTGATCCAACAAGGATCCATGAGCTCCCTATTATAGAAAAAATGAACCAAGGTTGCTTATGAGAAAAAAAAAAAAAAAAAAAAAAAAAAAAAAAAAAAAAATTGAAAATAACTTTATGTAAAACTTATCCAACAAGGGGCCCTAAGCTCAATTAAAGAAAAAATTAACCCATGAACCATGGTTTCTTATGTGAAAATATAAATAGAAAAATAAATAATAATAAAAAAATTGAACCCATGAAGGAAGGTTTCTCATGAAAATAATTTAAAAAAAAAAGAAGAAAAATGAGATTTGAACACACCACCTGAATAATTCAAGGGACATTTATCAATTTAAGGGCAATAACTCTGGCGTTACTAGGACGATTCCGAAATAAATTTGCCGCGTCAAGTTTGATGAAAATCAAACAAGCGGTTATCAAGATATGGCTGTGGAGGGACAGAATTAAGCAATTTTTATCCATTAAAAGGCAATAACTCCGGCGTTACTGGGACGATTCCGGAAAAAAAAGCCGCGTCTCATCCCACTATCAGGATAAATATTATTACCACGAGTTATGAAAATCCAACCTGCAGTTATGAAGATATGGCTCCGGACGGACGGACGGAAGGACGGACAACGCCAAATTAATATCCGCCCTCCGCCTTCGATGGGGCATAATTACGAAGACGACTCTGATATGCGCATTAAAATAAATATGGTGTAATAATTGCATCGTTTAGCACTTTGATAACCTGAAAGTACTTCGAAAGAACATACCGTTTTGATTAAAGGAGGGAATATCCGGGCAAAGAATCTTGGCACGTGTACTTGGCAGCGTGTCAGGCCAACATCCAGCAAACCCATCTATTGTTCTGTTACAAAATGGACCATCTGCAAAAAAATAAAAATCATGTGTGAACCACTTACTATAAACTATTGATGCCATTGAATAAGCACCTCTAGAAGTACTAATGTAGAAGTACTACTTCTTCGCCATTTATTAATCAAATCTGGATGGCTTATTTGACGTGCTTTCAGGTCGCACACATCTATTATCTCCCCTGAAAGCTCACGGACAAAGAGATAAAAGGAAAACATACAATTCTATTTTTTCTCAATTTTAGGCAATTTTTATTTGAAAAATAGTTTTTTCTTTGCTTTAGCATACATCTGCAGCGTAAAAGGCAGATGATGCAAAAAATCTCATGTTGATATGAGGTTTCATTCAAATTTCAGAAATGTTTGATGTAAGCACCACATATTCAGCTAGACAGTGTATGAATTTTGTATTTTCAATAGGGGTCCCATAAACATGAGCGAGTGAAAAAACCAACCTGGCTAACATATGTATGTTACTGTTTTAAATTAATGGTCTTGGCTATACTGAAGATATTAAACCAACAACTTTGTCTGCTGCCCTGCTTTGAAGTCCAGATGTTGGAAAGTAAAGTAATGAGAAAGAACGTATTAAATGAATTCGAAAAGATGAAGAAAACATTATCGTATTTTCTTAAATTGATTGTAAAGCTTCATAAAAAGGGGCGTCTCAAACATAGGGTCATATACAAGACTGCATATCTGAAGGATATCTAAGTTCTAGTCGCTGATGTATAATACTCAGTCAACAATTTGTCTATTTACGAACATCCAGCATTTTGAATTGAATTGAAACGTCCATCAAATATCCCTGATCAACACTATTTTTTTAAATAAGTTATTTTCCATCGACGATTACGAAACAAGCTACGTAGCTTATACAATCACTCTCAATGGCGCGAATGGTCTTAATGTGGAAGGAAACGGGAGAAATAGATGCGAACGGAAAAAGACCGTACTTTCTGGTTTCTGTGACGCAGGTTAACAAACCTTGATCAGCTTATAGGTCGTTAATTGTTGTTTGAATTGAAAAGAAACAAATATATATATATCAGTATATATAAACATATATGTTTAGAGAATACAATTGATATGGTACTTTTATGAATATTTTTCTTTCTTTTTATATTATATTATGCTTTCTATTGCTATCTTTGACGAAAAAGCTGCAAAACAAACTACTGCTATATGGTAAAAGTAATTACTCGGAGCTCGACTTGTAAGTGAGGAAGTGTCTGTTCTTACGGATGGTGGTAGGTTGCGGTGTCCTAAATATACATTAAAACAGGCCACGCGCCTTTCCTGGATTGACCTGCAGCAGGAGTGAAGGGTCATGAAAATTTGAAAATGCTGTGACAATATTGCAAATTGAAGTTTTAGATGTGTAACATGTTAGCTAAGAAGTGTGCATTTATTAGGAATGAAAGTTTTGCACAAACCTTTTTTTTTCTTCATGTTTTGGTATAATTAACTGCAAATGAGATTTCGGTCATTTATTACTGCGGATCTGACATGAATGCAAACAGAGACCTGGCAAGTGACTTTGCTTAGGGGAAAGTTGGCTATTTTATGGATTTGAATGATTTGTCATGAAAATTGGTTGGACATAAGAGCCAGAATTTGGACATTGTATGTTTAGGTGTGTCAGTAACCAGCTGTCACCTCATACAGCCGTCTATGGGAAGTTAATATGTGGTCCGCAACCTACAGTACTGGTTCTACCCAGGAAAAGTGGGTGGTCTGCCTCTACCACAAAAAAATCGACCGTCATATATAACCTTACGTGTGTTGAAAATAACGTAAAACCTGTACAAACAAACAAACAAACAAATAAAACTGTAGCCCATCGATGTTTATGAATAATCAATAAGCTGAGACTCTATCAGTTTTATAGTATGGTGTACACAGTGACCCTTTCCGAATAACTACCGTTATCTAACTTCCATTTATTGTTAGTTAGAGCATGGTAAATCTCCGCCCCATTGTTATTCTGAATTAAACGATTGAAGGCTTTGCATCCATCAATGGACATCTTATCAACCTTACTACAACATGCTATACGATGTTGAGTTGAACTGGTGGTTAAAGGTACAGAGTATCACTCGCCCTCAACTTAATATCATCACAAATACGTGTACATTACTCACTACTTCAAACCTCAACACAGAGTATCAATCGTCCTCAACTTATCATCATCTCAAATACGTATACATTACTTACTATTCTTCAAACCTCCAGACGGAGTATCAGACTCCCAGAAAGTCTCACACATGCTATTCATCAAAGTTTGGATTCAATTATATTTCTATTTTTACTGATGATGGAAAATTAACAGAACGCGTCCGTTGGAATCAGATCAACAGTTTTGAATGTTTTCAAATAATGGAAAGATAATTGACAATATCGGAGAAGATTACAACAAGAGAAGCCTGGAGACATGTCCGCAGTGTGTTAGTTACAACTTTCTGATCACGATACCGAGATACGTCAAACTAGTTACTGAATAGAAAGATGGATAATCATTGTGCACCGAAAAGCAAAAAAAAATCTAAGTATATAGGTCTCCAGTAAAGTTTGATCCTATAACCTACATTGGTAAGACAGGAAATAACCGAATGCTTCATATACGAAAATTGCGGAGAACCAACATTAAGGGCATTATACGTATTGTATACAAACGTTACGTATTGAACGTAAAATGATATACTTTTAGTGATAATATTTAAATTACCGAGAATTCTGGATAACCAACACAAATAGACCATAACCCGCAGATACTCCATGTGTGCCGGAGCTACGGTCATATTTGTTTTCAATTAAAACGTAGACGCTCAACTCGAACCGGAAATGTAACAGTCACAGACGACAAACATCGAGATGTTAAGGACCTTTCTACAGTTGTATATGCGCGTCCTTATCGCACATACCTGTCTAAAAGCGACTATGTACGCAAATACCAATAATGTCATTTGTCCATATATGTTGCATTAGTTTTAATTATTATAAACCTAATTTTCTGTTAAGATATTTTATAAACGTCATGAACGTGTTTATAAACTAAACTCAAATATAGTTTCAGTATTTGATACAGACCGCGGGTAGATGTATTGGTTTAGATACTACAGCTTTTGAAAAACTGTAGGAAATGATCTTAAACACACAAAATCGTTTGTAAATAAGTGAGTGAATTCAAAATCAAAAGGGCTGATGAGTCGCACCTAAAACAATAGACAGGTCATGATAAAGAAAGCACTTCAATGCGCATGACAATACAATCTACTCAAAATGGAAGGAATTGTTGACACACCGGGCAATATCCAAAATTTTAAGAAAAAAAACAACAACACAAAAAACAAAAAACATCAACACTTTATGCGTATCATGCTGCATTTCTGTAACTCGGCAACTCAAGCAATAATTTCACCTAATTTGTATGCGGTTCGTATGTTTATTTCATAAGGCGTCTGGACATACGACACACCGAACATGTCACACTCAAAGAATAATAAATAAAATAAAAGTTTGCTAGGAATGTCGAAAAAACGGTTATATTTGCGAGTGTACCGTTATTATTGCCATGTTACAGAAAACCGCTTTGTTTTTGCTTTCAAAATGCATGCTAAATTGTGTTATAGAGTAAACAGTAGATGAAAAGAGCGAAGAGGGATAGTGTAGCATTTGCTGAAATCAGCAAAAGACCTATTTAAAAACAACAATGGCAATACATAAAATGACTGATATCACATTTTTAGTGCAAAATTGAGTCTGATACACGCATCTATTTATTATCCAATGTCATCGAGATTTTATGTAATCGAGCGTATAGATAACAAACGAAACAGCACATTTAAAGTTTGTCAGGTGATGAATATGTATACAGAGTTTAAAAATCAGAGCCAAATTTTCCCTTTTTCTCAAGATTTAAAGTGTATCTTTGATATACATTATCTAAGAATCAATAACTGACACGGCAACAATCCGGTTTTTTCCCAGACATGTGATAGATGTATATGCAAATTGATACAGACTAACTTAATCATATACCTATTTTGAGAGAGTCTTGACACTAGTAATTGAAACGTATTCCTCAATAACTGAATTACCGCTGTTAAGGAACTTCACAAACACAAGTGACACTATTGGAGTGCAACCACCAGGGACAATACTGGCAGGCAACCACCAGGGACAATACTGGCAAACCAAGTGTAATGCCACGATGCTTCATCAAGTGTATTCAGACGCTTTATCAAGAAAATAGTTGGCTTTTTTAAAAAAAAGCATCCACTTGTTAGGTATTATAACTTGGCCATGAACGTATGAAAGGAAATACGAAAATATTGGGATGATTACTATACTGAACTCAACAGCTAACGCACCAGTAGACAATACCTTTAATGTATGAACTTATTATATGCCGACTGGTAACGTTGGAGACATGTGATTTGAATGATTGTTTTAAATTTACAGTCGTTATTGACAAGATATTTGTCTCCTTCAGAATGAAATTTGTTTTGATTTATTGATTGTTATTATTGAGATATTAAAGTTATTGTCTACTGGTGCGTTAGCTGTTTGGTTCAGTTTTTTTAAGCAGAAATCACTTCTACAGCAGTATATTAGTGAGCAAGAAAAATCATTTAGTTGGCTGTCCAGGGTCAATAAAAAATCTTATTTGTTCATGTTGGTGGCATTTTAAAAGTTTCATGATAAGTGTTGGATTGCTCCGAATACCGCAATGCCAGATTAATTGCCATTCGGCCCATCTAAGGTCATGACGTAGGTCAAAGGTCAACTAAGTTTAAAAAAGAAAATGTTGGTGAGTAATTGAGTAATTCCCAAAGGGAACCAAACTTTGATACTATAGTTAGGGGCACACTATGACGATAACCAGGAATATTGCCCCAGTAGCCCCGGAGATGTTGCCCCTTAATTGGTGAATCATTTTGAATTAGACCATATCCGCTCATTAACTTTAAATGACTAGCTAATGACTAGTTAATGACTAGTTAATGCGTGTATCAGCATATTGTAAGTATGGATGCGACGGACAAAGTAGGTATACAGGTCGAACAGGAAATGTAGAATTGCCAGAATACAGACAACCAAAAACACAAGGGAAAAAAGCACATTATGCGACACCACGTAAATTATATATTGCTTTATTGTGTTGCTTCCAAGGGATTGCCGTTTCAGTATGTATTGCCACTCACGCTAGGGTTTGTATAGTGCTGTATGGTGGCTTTGAAAATTCGAATGGACTACAAATCAATAGTGTTTTTACTTAACTACTGGTCCTCTGGGATCAACAAACCCAATCTATATGGATTTAAAGTAGAATACCGTTTAAGCCGGTGCTGGATTGGGGGTGGGGTTTTGGGGTTGGGATGGGGTATTGGGGTGGGAGTGGGGTGGTGTTGGGGTGGGGTGCTGGATTGGGGGTGGGGTGTTGGGGTGGGGGCTTAGAGGAAACTAATAATACCGCCCATGAACAGTCTAAAAATATCGAGCGAGTCTGATTCTTTCGTTCTTGTCCGGTTTGTTGTTTAAAGGAATACCCATTTTAGTATTTTTAAAAGGTTCGACACTTTGGGTAGTGACAAAAAAGGTCGATGAGGGTTTAAACCAGGTAAACACACTATGTAACAACTCCAAAATCTTTAAATTATTGTCTTAATTTCCTTAAAGATAACGTTAAACAATATTGTGCTAAAGCTTATAAAACCTCCGGAATTCATTTTCTTTTGGTCAATTAAAAATTCATGAGACGTTGTTGATACAATTTGCAATTAACGTTAAGTTTCATCTATCAGCACGTATGGCATTTCTACCCTATACACAACTTTACCACACAACCATATCTTGCTCTCAATCAGAAAACGTTCGCTAGGGAAAAAACTAAGAGAATATTAAAGCGATTTCGACAATTACACTATTTGGACTTGCCAAGAAGTTTGGTGAGGCATTCATTCTCCTACTACATACATGCACATTTTCGTCAGGTATGGAACTACTCGTTGACATTCTTATGGGTACGAGCTGTGTACCTTTTCCTCGCAAATTTGCTTTTGTATTGCTATGAAAGAGATGTCATGCTGAGTCGTTCACCAGATACTCAGGCAGATCTGATTGAAGCCTTTACTGACACCTCTCGGCAAATGGATGACATATTAACAAACAACAATTTCGTTCCTACTATGGTTAACACGATATATCCTAAAGATCTTCAACACCACACAGATATTATTTATGATACTTTCGCTTCGTTTCTGTTTTACATCTCTCCATTTAACGGAGAATGTTATCAAGCTAAGCGCGATTTTAAAACAGCAAGAAATGCATTTGTAAAAGAAAAGAATGACGCAAACAAACATGTATTTATTTCAACGCGCTCTATTTATAATCGCGTGAAACGAAAATCTAGAAACAAATATAAAATAAGTGAAGGCAAACGATTACAAGCTTTAGCAAAAAAACAACCTCGACACTTTTGGAAATCTTTAAAAAAGAAATATAAAAACAAATCAGCTGACGCAAACAATTTAAATATCACAGATCTATTCGATCATTTTAAAAAAATGTACGGAAACGCAAACGAGTCAGAACAACAGCCTCCGGACATAGAAGGTATATTCGATCAAGAATTAGACGCGGAGATAACAGAAAACGAACTACGAGCCGCGATTTTCCACCAGAAGAATCATAAATCTTGTGGATTGGATAATTTAAATAGCGAAATATTTCAATCATGTTATGATATAATCTCACCATTTCTATTAAAACTGTATAACCGTCTGTTAAATAACGGTGAATACCCTGTAACATGGGGTGAAGGAATTATCATTCCAGTCTTTAAAAATGGAAATAATGATGATGCAAACAATTATAGGGGAATCACACTTATAAATGTATTGGGAAAAATATATTCTCAAATTTTACTTAATCGTGTCACTATATGGTCAGACAAATACGATAAGATATCGCAAAACCAGTTTGGATTTCAAAAGGGTAAATCTATTGTAGATTGTATATTTGTATTTTATTCTATTTTTGCAAAGGTGTTAAGCTTAGGAAAAAAACTGTATTGTGCTTTCATAGACTATGAAAAAGCATTCGATAGAATAGTCCGCTCACTGTTATGGCATAAGCTTTTAGCCCAAAATGTAAGTCTTAAAATTGTAAATGCCATTAAATCTATGTACACTGTGGTAAAGTCATGTATACGATATAAGTCTGCTTTATCAGACTTTGTGGAATCACATATCGGAGTGAAACAAGGAGATCCGAGCTCTCCTCTGATGTTTATGATGTTTATAAACGATATTGTATCAAATGTTAACTCTGATTTACTCGGAAGACATTTTTACGATAGATGATCTTAAAATATTCATGCTTCTTTACGCGGACGATGCAGTAGTCTTTGCTTTATCTCCCGATACGTTACAGTCTATGTTGAACGATATAGAATCATATTGTCATACATGGGGTCTGAAAATAAATACAGCAAAAACAAAAATAATGATTTTTGAAAAAGGTCGTCACACTACATATGAGTTCATACTTAATAATATAACATTATAAATAGTTAATTCCTTTAAATATCTTGGGATTCACTTTTATAAAAACGGTAATTGGTTTAGAACGCAAAAAAGATTGGCACAACATGCATCGTTTGCACTGCATACTCTTTTCTCTGTTTTTAATCGAATAGAATTACCCATTTCTGAGAAATGCAAGCTGTTTGACACTTTAGTGGCGTCTGTATTAAATTATAGTTCGGAAGTTTGGGGATCACATGTTGCAAAAGACGTCGAACTTATACATACAAAATTTTGCAGGAAGATTTTAACTGTAAAAAGGTCGACAAATCTTACAGGTTTATATGGTGAACTAGGTAGAGTTCCGCTCTATATAAAGAGAAAACTAAGTATGGTAAAGTATTGGATTAAATTATTGAAATTAGGAGATAACAGTATTGCTAAGAAAATATATAAATTACAAAAAAGCGACGCAGATAATAATATATCATATAACGGGTCAAATTGGGCATTCCAAACAAAATCAATATTGGAGACGTTAGGTATGACAAATATTTGGTTAAATCAATATGATATAGAACACATTAACTATGAACTCATCCAACAAAGAATATTAGACATATATCATCAAAGCTGGTATGCAAATATAAATAATTCTAACAGACTTGTTACTTACTGTCGTTTTAAGCACGATTTTAACTTGGAACATTATTTAGATATTGATATGGAGAAAAAATTTAGAATAGCTCTTTGCAGATTTAGATTGTTTTCGCATAACCTCGCCATAGAAAGCGGAAGATATGAAAATATTCATAGGGATGAAAAAAAATGCAGAAAACGAATA
Organism: Cyrtodaria siliqua; assembly: GCA_037043455.1. NCBI lineage: Eukaryota > Metazoa > Mollusca > Bivalvia > Adapedonta > Hiatellidae > Cyrtodaria > Cyrtodaria siliqua. The sequence goes on from JAWPHD010002168.1 coordinate 190,152, forward strand.
CCACTTTTTGCTTGTTTGTCCAATTTATAGAGAATTAAGACATAAATATCTTAAACCTTATTATTGCCGATGGCCAAATTTGAACAAGTTTGATTCGCTTATGACATCAAAGTCAAAATGTACAGTTGTAAACTTAGCTAAATTTATATTCTATGCTCTCAAATTAAGAAATAGTACATAAAGGAAATGTCCTGATGTTAAATTCTTATTTTTCATTATAGCGATTTTGAAATAATGTGCTTCTCAGTAAATCTGATATGATGTAATTGTATGTTTATTTGTTTAATATGGATAAGTGTTCATGTTCTCACTATCTTCATACTTTCATGTAATTGTGTAGGCTATAAACATGTGTTGTATGTTTAATTGCTGAATAAAGATACTGTATTGTATTGTATTGTATTGTATTGTATTGTATTGAAAATGGAGAAATAATTAGCAAAAGTTAAGCTATTGTTCATTATCCCCATTTAGATAGCGAAGTTTTACTACACAAACTTCGTAAGATCCTTGATAATAATCACTTTCCTGCAAACCTTATTAAACTTGTTAAACAGTTTATCAAATGAGGTAATGACTCTATCATGTTTCAACGCACTGCATGTTTAGTTGTTGATCTAATTATAGTTCGCCACTATGTTTTCTCTTTGATTATGCGATGACCGGACGTATTATGAACCCCATGATGACATCAACCTAAATCCTCAAAGAACGTTAGTGTTTGATGTTTGTCTTAAATATTGTATTTTCGTATCCTTATTGGTCTGTGCTCTTGTTGGTATGGCTTCTTCCAGTTTATTTCACACTTGCATGGGGACTCTCTATGTATTTTTATATTCATATATACATTATCAACTAAGTGTCATACTTTATTGCTTATTAAATCTCGAAGTTAGAAAACTTCTATATTTTCACGAATGCGAAGCATGAGTGAAAATACAAATGTTTTCTCACTTTGCGATAAAGTACTGCCTTAATTGGTAGAGAATATAATCAAGCGGGGATATCTTTATTTACACTGTCCCATTTTAGTGGAATTCCAATAGGGTTAGAGTGAGGTTTGTTGTACCCTTGAACCTATTTTAAAGCCCAAGCGGCCTTTTTGCCACTTTCCGTCCCAAGGTGGTAGGCCTATAGTCAACTCGTTTGTGTTTGTGATGTCACATGCTTTGCTGCCTATTAACATTGAAATTGTTTTTTTTAATGCGTGGATTTGGTTGACTGTATTCTGTGAAAGCTTCGTTTCCTGTTCGAATTCTTAATTCACTTCATAGTTCTCTATCTGAGCCATGGATAACGCAATTATCACACTCTTAAACCGATAATGTAATTATCACACTCTTAAAACCGATAATGCAATTATCACATTCCTAAAACCGATAATGCAATGATCACACTCTTAAAACCGATAATGCAATTATCACACTCCTGAAACCGATAAATTAATGCAATTATCACACTCCTGACACCGATAATGCAATTTGTGACAATTGCTAAAAATAACGGCAAATTAGACTGTTAAGTTAACGACTAACTTCGCAAGTTCGCATTTCTCTTTTTATAAGCTAAATTGTCACACTTTATGAACTAACCATGTGATGCCTTTTAAAGCAGCCAACTTGTTTTAACAATTAGTAAATCTATTAGTAAATCTATTAGTAAATCTATTAGTAAATCTATTAGTAAATTCAGTTAGTCTAGTGTTCTCTCGGGAAATTAACACTTCTAATGAAATGAACTTCATTTCAATCAACAATCGATAGATATCAAATCATTGCTACCCGCTAACAACTCTTCTGAGATAAGGACTATCAAAACCTGACATCACTGTTAACGTGCTTTACAAACTGCGTAAGATCCTTGGTCATAATCACGTTTGTATCCTTGGTCATAATCACGTTTGTATCCTTGGTCATAATCACGTTTGTATCCTTGGTCATAATCACGTTTGGTCATAATCACGTTTGTATCCTTGGTCATAATCACGTTTGTATCCTTGGTCATAATCACGTTTGTATCCTTGGTCATAATCACGTTTGTATCCTTGGTCATAATCACGTTTGGAAAGTTTATAGTTCATGATTTTTATTCTTTTCATCACATTCACCTATACAGGTCAGTCTTAAAATTAAAAATGTTGAAGCAGTTAGCGATGATAGTAATATAAAGTATAAAAATAAAATACGTTGGGATGACAATAAGAAAACTCAATATAAGGATAAATTAATTGTTCATTCGGAGAAATTTGAGGAAATTGTCGATAACATCATTACCGAAATTATTAATTTTAATGAAGGTGTTGATGCATTTGCTAACACCCTGTACAAATGTTCATATTCTATACTCGGGGTGACATATAATAATACAAATACTAATTTAAAAGTCCATAATCCGTGGTTCACGAAGGATTGTACGTGCGAAACTGAGACAGGCGAACAAAGCGTATCGTAAAAATAGGTAATTTAATACCCGTATTGTACTTGCCGGTAAGCGGCGTCATTATCGAAAGATTAAAAATTCGGCTAGATACAAATATACTGTTAATCAAAAAAATGTATTACTCAATCTATCGCGAAGTAATCCAAAAAAGTTTTGGGACGAAATTAGGCGCTTAAAGGGGAATAAGAAGCAATCTAGTTGTAATTTGTGTGCTGACGATTGTTTAACTCATTTTAAAAATGTATTTTCTGCAGAAGATATGTATAGTAACGGAGATGTTATTAATAGATTGTCGGCTGCAGATCAGATTTTACGTAATGTCGAACAATTAGACAGTTTATTTACTTTAGACGATGTTAACAAGGCTATATTTTCCCTTAAAAGACAAAAGAGTGCTGGATTTGATTTATTACTTCCGGAAATTAGAACGGCGTAAGTTCCAAAACCTTTGTGTTGTATATAAAATGAAAAACGGAACAATGCCTGAATACCTGGCAAATCTACTGCCAAGAACCGTAGCGGAAGAAACTCCATATCCCCTCAGGAACGCAGAACATTTCTCGCAGACTTCACTTAGAACCTCTATTTTTATAATCATTTATTCCATCAGCTATGAAACTCTGGAATGATTTACCTTTAGATATTAGAAATTCATGCGAATGATGTTTACTAATTCAAATGTTCATAGTTTTTACTTTTCTGGTGTACGTTTTTTTTCTGTTATGCATGCTAGGATAAGAAATTCATGTAGCAATCTCAATAATGATCTTTTTCAAAATCATTTACGCGAATCGTCTCAATGCATTTGCGGTCAGGGTAATGAAGATGCAAATCATTTCTTCTTTGAATGTATGCAATTCAATGTTGAAAGGCTCGAACTCTTCCAGTCAACACGTTCGTTTCATCCTTTAAGCTCAAACACATTATTGTTTGGAAGGTTAGATCTTACAACACAAGAAAATGGTTTGATTTTTAATTCTGTTCAAAACTTTATTAGAGATAGTCATCGATTTACTTAAGTTTGCCATTACATTTTATCTGTCTAACCAACACGAGCAATGCTACATGTGTTGCATTATTCTTTCTTCCACTTCTACTTTTTCTTTAATTTTTTTTTTTTTCTATTTTCTTATTATCTTAACATCTTCTACTACATATCATGTTGTAGTTAATCCAGTTTATTGATACGTGTTAATAGCAATTGCCATTCATTATATTTGTTAAAACTACATTGTAGGGAAGGCCCGTAACTAATGTGGGTAGCACTTGTGGTCCGACCCGATTGCATTGTACTTGTATATATATGGCAATAAAATATGTTTAAATCACTTCCGGAAATGTTTATTGATGGGATCAACATATTATCAGCTATGCTATATAAATTATTTAATTACATGTTTGAAAAGGGTATATACCCAGATTCTTGGACAAATGGTATCATTGTACCAGTGCCAAAACGGGGTAATTTAAACGATGCAAATAACTATCGAGGTATAACTTTGACTAGTATATTTTCTAAAATATTTTCTAATTTACTTGATGTACGGTTAAGAAAATGGGCTAATGAAAATAATATTTTATCCGACTCCCAATTTGGCTTCAGAAATAATAAAAGCACAATTGATTGTTGTTTTGTTTTACAAAGTTTAATAAATAGAATAATTAAACGGGAAAAGAAAAAACTATACTGCTCTTTCATCGACTTCCGTAAAGCCTTTGATCGTGTGTGTAGAGATGGAATATGGTTAAAATTAATTAATTATGGTGTTTCTACCAAAATGGTGACTGTGTTGAGAGCAATGTATGCTAGTGTTAAATGTTGTGTGAAGGTTAATGGTTCATTAAGTAACTTTTTTGATAGCTACATGGGCGTGAAACAAGGTGAATCATTGTCTCCCTTGTTGTTTATTTTATTTATAAATGATATGAATGAATCATTAAGTAACGGAACATTTGATACTGTTACAATAGATGAATTACAATTATATTTATTATTGTTTGCTGATGATACCGTTCTGTTTTCTTATTCAAAGGAAGGACTGCAATCTTTACTTGACCAATTATGTATTTATTGTAAAAAATGGGGAATAATAGTTAACACTGATAAAACCGTTGCCATGATTTTTAAAACTGGTACAAGAATTGAAAATGTTGATATATTTTATGACGGTAATAAGATAAATAATGTTAATAAATTTACATATTTAGGATTCACATTATCCGCTAATGGTTCGTTTTATCAAGCACAAAAAACGTTAGCACAACAAGCAATGAAAGCGCTATTTTCACTAAATTCTTTGTTTAATATTGTCCCTCTTGAAATATCGGAAAAATAAAATTGTTTGATACAATGGTTGCTTCTATATTAAACTATGGTTCCGAAATATGGGGATTTCATAATGCTCCTGATATTGAACGCGTTCATTTTAAATTTCTAAAACAAATATTAGGAGTAAGAAGTCAAACTTCTAATAATGCCGTATATGGCGAATTAGGTGGATTGCCGTTTGCTGTCATGAGACGGATTAGAATAATAAAACATTGGTTTAAAGTGATGAAAAATCCTGATAGTTTAATGAGTAAAGTTTTTAATAATGATACAGATGTAAATGGTAACATACTGAATAAAAGTTCGTGGTCATATCAAGTAATGTCTATGTTAAACAGTCTAGGATTTAATTATCTATGGAATAATACCAATGTAACAAATATCCAAATTGAAAGCGTTATTGAACGAATAATTGATCAGTATCTACAATCATGGTATTCACAAGTAGATACATCGCCTAAACTTGAAAGTTATAAAATAATTAAATTAGTATATGAAGTTGAAAAATATATATGTTCAGTTAGTAATGTTAATCATAGAAAAGCATTAACACGTCTAAGATCCTCTGCACACAAATTAGCTATAGAAGAAGGTAGATTACGTAATATAGATCGTTATTTAAGAGTGTGTGTCCATTGTAATATGAATGTTGTTGAAAATGAGTATCCTTTTCTAATGATTTGTCCAAAATATAGAAACTTACGTAAAGAATGTTTTCCTAAATATTATTGCTCCTTTCCAACAAAACAAAAATTCATTTCACTTATGAAATCTGATCAATCGGGTTTGTTAAAATGTTTAGCTAAGTATGTGTTTTTAGCAAATGAATTAAGAAATAAAGTTGATTAACACAAAATAATGTATAACACCTGAAAATATATTTACTATATAAGTTGAGGTTGAACTATTTTACATAAAAACTACTTGTTTGATTTCATTTGGCATTGTATGTCTATAATGTATAAATACTACATTTAATTAATTTGCCTTAATTGAATATTGAATATTGAAAAGTGTTAATAACATTTAACTAATAACTATAAATTCTTTTTTTGATGTAGTGTAAAGAGTGAATGTATATATGTATTATGTTTCTTCTCTGTATGTTTTTGTAACCCGCCTAGTTCAAGGCAATAAACATGTATATGTTATGCCAATAAACTATTTGAATTTGAATTTGAATTTGTATCCTTGGTATTAATGACGTTTGTATCATCTTCATTAAACGTGTTAACATGTTTATCGAAAGAGCCTATGACCCTTTCATTTTGCAGCACACTGCATGTTTAGTGGTTGACTCATTTACAGTTGCCACTATGTTTTCTCTTTGATTGTCTGGACCGGACCCTTTTTTGTTTGTGAAGTCATATACCTTTCCTTTTATGTATCATTATTATAATAATAATGGTTGTTTGTTTCGATGTGTGGTTTTGGTTGTGGTACATTAATGCTACATTTCCTGGTCGACTTTAGATCTTGTTTTGATGCTAACAGCAATAATAGTTTACTTTACTTTAAATAAACATCTGTAAGATAATATATCATAGCATCTTTAATTAATTACATATTCTATTAGCCTTTTCTGTCATATGATGATTTTGTTATTTGATATGAATTGATGATTAAAGGCTCATCAACACATGCCACGTTTAATATCTAGTGAACTCATTAGGTTCTTTAAGTCCGCCCGGTTTAGTTCTCCAATACATAAGAACATAAGAAGACATACACATGTTCATCAATAAACATACCATATTCTACGTATATTTTCCGTTTATACTAAAGGTTGTGTTTTCGGCGACCTGGTTATGTCAGTATCATTTCAATACAACAGTTTAGCACATGACAATTCAAAGCAAATTTGGAGAACCTTAAGACCATAAAATGAAAGTAAACAATGCTCAAATAAATTATAGATAACACTCGAGGGTTCCTATTCTTCCACTTGTCAAAGTTAATTTCTTAACTATGTTCGAAGTGAGTGAACAAAATACTAACAAATAACAATTCTGATAGGCGTCTTACCCAAAAGAGAAATTACAGTCAGTAATAAACATTTAAAATACTTAGGTTTTACAAATTGCAATGCAGTTACGTGTATGAATTATTGACATGATGTGTATGTTTTCTTTCCGGTTCAATCCAAATTTGGGGTCAATAAACATGTTTGCATTACTTTGAACTACTGATCAAGAAGTCAGTTATGATCGTGTATGTACACGTTACGAACTTTTAATAACCATATTGAGTCAACCAATGAACAGCATATATTAAATACAAATGTACTGAATTACGACACGAATATATCTTCAAAACCATTAAAAGTAGATACATACGTCGGAAAGAAAATGCAGCATGAAGCAGTTCTGCAAAGCACGCATGTAAAACGCTTATAAGAAAAACAAATAGACGCAAAACATGCGACACCTCCACAAACGTTAAAGCGTTTACAGTTGGGGTCCCACAGCGGAACGGACAGTGGTTAAAAGTGACACTTGTGGTTCACCAGACCCCAACGGCGATTTGTCGAATACTGCCAGGAGACGTCGTTTCCTAAACTACCCTAAGATGATTACTGACGTTTATTTAATTAAAATCAAAAGTAGATTATCTGTTAGGACCAGTCACATTTTATTAAACTTTAACTTAAAGGATAGTTTATTAATGAAACAAAAATAGTACTTACAAATTCATAATGTATATATCAGGACTTCACAGAAAACATATGATAATTCTTTTAAATATTGAATATTTTCTAGACTATATTGTTTAATTGAATGTGATTGCACATATGTTAGCACTTTTGTCATTCAATGCATACGATCTCTTATGTGGACTGTTTTCCTTGCACTGTTGTTGTTTTCTATGTGGATGCCTAGGCGTATTTCAAACTCAAGCTATATGCTTTCTTTAAACTACTCGACATATTTGTTATCTAGAATCAGTATGAAGTATAGCCGCGAGTGATTGTCGGCATTATCATGGCATTAACCTTAATTAATGATGTTTTATTGCATGGCCTAAAGGCAACATTTAAAATTGCTAACTAATTCCAGACGTCTATTCCAGTAAATTGACAGACCATGTGTTAACATGACATTAACCAAATTTGTTCGTCACGAACCGGAAACAGACGGATATCACGTGGCAACCACAAGAGGCTCATTTACTCTCCTCACTCTAGCATGCCGATTGAATTGCTGTTAACGGTTCTGCACATTGATTCTGTTATTTTGATCGGCACCAAAGAAACCGGAAAGATGGATAGGAATCCGGGGAAACCGTGCCCAACTCTGACTATCGACTACTATACTTATGATCCTTTAAAGGAGCTATCCCACCGTCAATAGGCTCATTACATTCATATTCAATCACGTGTATTTGAAGAACCTGTGAATAAACATATACTTTTAATCTGCACATATACATTATTATGTGACACCAACACATTTTGATAAACGTTGTGTAAACTTAGTGTAATTTTGCCGTTATTTGGCGGTTAAGTTTCTTTACCTTTATCAGAGGGTAGCCTCGGATACACGGACCGTCCGGTTTACTTCCAACTCTGACTGACGGGGATAAGCGAAGTTGTTTGTCTAATGATGACGACATTGAGGCTAGTACTCATAATCTCCGGGTTCAGATGCAAAGTGCGACTAGGCACAGCGGCCCCTCTAAAGTTAAACGGTGTCTTCTAACCAACGGTAATAGTCAATATGGCAAATCTAAGTCAATGTTTCTTAAGAGGTTAAGGTTTCTATATTTGAGTTGATTATGTGTTAAGTCTAAGTTTGTGAAGTAGTTCATTTGCACTGTATGTAAATGCATGCATTTTATGGCGAATAACATATATGTGAATACTATACTATTGTTTTAATGGAAACATGCCATTCAAATCAGAGTTGAAGAAATATGTATCAATAACATAAGGTTGGTTTCTGTTATATGGCTACTGGTGATAACTGCCGTTATGGGTTCAGATGCTATAGATGTTTATTTCAAACAATCACTTATGATGTAACAATTATCTTAAGAAATCATTGTAATTAAAACAAGGTCATTATATAATATCTTCTCTGTGTAAATATCCAAATGAGTAACATAACAATTACTCGGAACGTATAATACATTCATATAAAGATTGTTCTTGTATGTCATGCGAGCATTACACATTTCTTCATATGACAAAACATATGAATAAAACTGACGCCATTATAACGAGCTAATTATTGTGCGGAATTGGGGAAGCAACTAATCCGTAAAGCGCTGATGAATAGAATTCTGAAAAAGTACACATCCAAGGACTGGCAAGTTAGCATCAGCAATAAGTCTTAGACAAGTTGATTGTTCAATATCGTGGACATTTTGGCATCTAAGATGTTGACGAATTGATCCTTCTAAAATGTGATTGAGGTATGCATTTGAAGTCCACACACACATGTAGTCTATATGGATTTTAAGAGTTACAAATATGAAGACTGTATTGTAATTGATAAAACAGAAATCAAGGATTAACCACAGGCAACAGTTATGATAATACACATTCTTGTAAAAGGGGCAATGATGAACACTCTACACTGTAATACTAATTATAACTAGACATGGTTTCACCATTTAGCACTAAGAGTAATAAAACCAACTGTTTTGGTTTCAACACATAAACTCGGTCATTAAGATATTTGTGATTTTATTTAATTCAAAAATTTTAGCATATTGGACATGTTGGAGATAGGTTATACTATAATTCCAAACTAATAAAAGCAGGTATATATGTACGTTATTTTATAGGATTAATTCCATCGGATAAGGAATTCCTAATACGTGATAATAAGTTTTACACATGTATGAACATTGTTTGTGATACTACATTTCTTGCGTGATATTCCTCACATGTATTATTGTCATTTTGTTTTTAATTAAAAGGTTGTACTTACTGGTATGATAATGTGTTTGTACTTGTAGGAAGATTTTGCATGTGTAAACATACCTAATCACGCATCAATTTAATACTAGTATACGCCTTTAAGACGCAAAGATAGCACATGCATCCCTCTGTGAAATAATAAATTAAGGTAAGAATTAAATATGAATGTATTGCACTAGACGAGCGCATACAAGCATCAACAGGCGTTGTGACATACATTGCCTTATGGCTAAAAGCAAGATGAGAGAAGGACACTGTATGTAGTAGTCGAAGGGTTGATGACAGAAGACTTTAGGGAGATGTCATGCGACTTTGCTGACGATTTCAGACGACGTTGGGTCATTGGGACATTACAAATGTCCTGCGTGACATCCAACAATACCAAAATCAACACAACGTTGCCTCCCGGGTCTGATGAATTAACACTTCAATACATCAGTTCTACTATTTTCGTTGAAGCAATGATGTAATTAAGATCAACCTGTCTATACCACATTTATTTCCTTCACCGATCAAACGTAAATTCAGGTTATAAGCCTGTATTGATTCGTATCGATGTACTTGATGTATGCTTAATGATTTTAATGATACAGTTGATTGCATGCTGAAAGAGTGACACCATCTAAAGGCATGTAATTTTATTTAACAAAAACATCTACACAGATAGAAACTTATTATTTTAATGCATGACCATTCAATATAAAAACAAAGTACAACAGTTGCTACATGCAACACGCTCTCCTATACAGAAACAGTTGAATCAGCGGTCTGTTATAGCAATGTCATTGTCTTGTACTGTTTTAAACAAGGGACATAGGCCAAATAAAGGTACATCAATATAAATAAAATAAGGTAAATACTTTTTTGATAGCTGTAGAGTTGAGGCTAAATAAGGTTGGGTATGTACATTTGTTTAAATATAAATAAAGCCGTCAAGATACGATATATACGAATAAATGACGAACAGCAAGTAGGATGTTAACAAATCGATTAATTAATGATTCCAACAAACGTTGCTTAATAAATATACGGCACGTTAAAAGAAACGTACTACTTTTATAACCTTGATATTATTGTTTTCTTGTCATTATCGACGATGTTTACATTTCAAATGTTGGTACTTGGTGCATCTTTGTCCGGTGGAAGCGTTTTATGGGAACAGCTTCCAAAATCCAAATATATAAGGTTATGCTAATGGAAACAGTATGCATAATGTCTACATTCAAAATGGTGTTTTTTTTTCTTTTGGCTGTCAGTGTATCTATAAGTAATCCATCATACTTGCGATAATTGAAAATCGAAAACCATTGCTTTTAGTCAACATAATCGACATACTCGACACGTGTAAATCAATGTTTATCCATGTTTTAAACGATTGCATGTCAGGAAGTTGAACAAATCATAGGAGTGTTTCAAAACATGGAATCAATCACTATTAACGTTTAAATAACAAACAACAAAAAGACGTTTAAATGTTTTTGATTAGTAGCCTTTCAATCGAACTCCTGAGTTTTATAGCGAATTTATGCAGCACAGTTCAAGTCTAAAATGGCCGTGTGGTATTGGATAAAATAGGAATAAATAACTGCCAAGTTAGGACGTTGTTTAATAAAGTACATCATCAATAAAATTGAATTACCTTTTGCGTTACGGCTCGGTAACACGTAGTCAATCAACCCTCCCTTCATTACGAGGTACGATTATTAACTTTCATACCCCATATATAAGCTTTCCCATCGCTTAATTGAATTAAGGCGGGACCACGTAATGTTGATAATTGGTTTCCAAATATTCCGTTTTAGGTCAATCTCGTACTGGGGACCAAGTCGAGTGGTACCCATTACGCAGTAATAGTTTACTGGTAACCAAAATCACAATCATGGGTGCAGTGCTAATCAACACATTATTTTTTATTTTGTGTTATTTACTATGTTTGTGTGACAAATGAAGACAAATGAGATATGAGATAAACAAGGGTTCTCGGTTTCGATACACGTCCAGTGCCGCGTATCAGGTACTGGTCATGTACACTAACTTGAAAAAAAACTTTTATGTTTGTATTGCCCCGTACTTTACTTCTGAATAAGTGTTGATTGTTTTTAACGCGTACCTTTGGTGGACTGTGCATTGTGAATGTGACATTTCCTGTGTGACTTTTGTCTCTATATTTGGTGGAAATATTCTATTTTTTGAGACAAAACTTTTAGACAGATTCCCAATGATTTAAACTGCTTGTATTTTAGTATGACATTAATGATTTGAAATCAATGCGCAGTCTTTGTTAATGTCATTAAAGCACACACACGCATATTATTTTGTGCCACAATCAAAAACGCAATTATATGGTATTATCCACTCTGCTTATAAATAACGCGCATATTGTCAAATCATGAAATTAAGCTACAGAAACTACGAATGGTGATTTAATCAACACACATTTATTCAGAATCTGAAAATCGGACAATGTATTCCAAGCATAACATGCGTATATACAAATCACTAGATGTGGCGAGCGTATTGGACTATATGATACTTCGTTTTATCATATAACATGGCTTCTGGGAGTGTACTAAATTCATAACTTATTTCTCGTAATACACTAGTGTATTACAAATGCAAATGTGGACGAATCACTATGTTTGTGTACAGTAAAACATTTAATCTCAATTGTTTGCATGGTATATCATAAGATACGTTCAGACACCTTACATATTTATCCTTATTTGAAATATTACTTTATAAAATGCATGTTAGTAACGTTAAATTTAGTTTAAAGTGTCGAATTATTTGTAGGGCGAACAAGTCACAGCCGCGTGTATCATGTATACTATATTATTCGCTAACGATGCTTCGGATTTCAATTATGTTTAAATGAAGATTTGATAACTGAAGCATTCCGTTTCCAATTCATAAACAGCCTGTATTCAGGAACTTCTTAGCTCAAGGATTTGATTCAATTCAAGAAATGATTCTACGTAAAAAAACAAACACTTTGCAATAGTTGATATTCCGGTATTATAGTCCACTCAGCCCGTGCAATTTTACCACTCAACATCAAACTAATTGCAACAGAAATGATTTTTCTGATAGTGACATATGTTGCGAAAAAATCACAAAATAAATCTAGAAAAATCTAGATAGGGGAAATAAATTTGTTATAGCTCCTATATAAAACAACACACATTGACCACTATATTGTAGCTGTCGTCAATGATTTATTAATCCATTGTTAGCGTTATTGCCTCATTCGTAATATGGTCATACACACAGTGTAACTGCGTAAACTTATGAAAAATACAATATTAATAGTCATAATAGAGCTGAAAGGTTTTTAGAAGATTCTTTAAATATAGATAACCGTTCCTGCACTATCACAGCACCATGGGTATATATCCTTATATAGTTTAGCATATTATACTGTAGTAATTGATGTTGCAGCATTATATTTGTAAGTTATACTACTTCTATGCCATAATTCGCAATGTTAATTACTAGTATATCAATAACTAATATATTTCACTATTGAATGCTAATGTCAAATCTAGTACAACATCACAAACAAAATTGAATACCCCTTACCGATTTATATTTTATTTGCAACTTGATTTGCATGAGCATTAGCCCTTTTTAGGGTTGATCATTATAGACACATGATATGGTACCCCAACCAGTCACATTATACTGACACCAGGCCGACCAGTCAAAGGACTACCCTTTACATGTATATGCTGATATGCTGAGCGTCAAGCAATGGAGCTACTATGATCTTTTTTTCTAAAGTCATTGATATGACCCACGTTTTTTTAATGAATATGAATATTTCTATTACAAAATGATGAGATGTGACGCGTGCCATTTTTTTTTCTTCAAAATCCATCCATGTATGTGAGAGTTGTGGAGCGGACACGAAATGGATCATATTATATGCATATAAGAACATCTATGACCTTTACGAGAGTATTCATCTAAAACATCTAAGAAGTATATGACCTTTATGAACTTGACCTTGGTGATACAGATCCGAGTGTTAGTTTCTGTAATTCGTCTTGTGTATATGTGCCATTTTCCTGTCCATGCATGCCAGAGTTATGCAGCAGACACGAAAAACCTTAATAAAAGCACATTTAAGAAGTATATGACCTTTATGACATTGACCTTGAAGATACAGACCCTGGTAATGGGATCTGCACGTCGCCTCGATGAGATGGAATGTTGAATGTTGTTTAACGGCTCATCAACACAGTACAGGTTATTTAGAGCCGCCCCAGAGAGAGGGGAAGGATACATAGGAATCCGGGAACCTGCCCTACTCTTATTATCGAATATATTCCTATGGTTCTTTAACGTGCTCGGAGGGATAGACCGATACTCGATGAGATGGGTATTGGTGCAAAGTAATTTAAAAATCCCTCCATGCATGTAAAGGTTATGGTGCGGACACGAAATGGACCTAATTATATGCATCTAAGAAGTATATGACGTTTATGATGATCTTTATGAACCTTGACCTTGATGATACAGATGACGTTTTGGATTCTGCACGTCGTCTTGATGAGATGAGTATATATGCTAACGTACGGACGTATGGACAACGCCAAATTATATCCCTCTGTCTTCGTCGGGAGATAATAAAAGGCCAAATATCAGAGCATTGTAACACTGCTTTACGGAGTTAATGAGACTATGGTTGGGCTTCTTTTCTTTCTTATTTGGTCAGGTGATGAATTGAATTGAACTATTGTTATCGGATCGTTAATGCAATAATGATTATTTCGATCAACACCACAGAACGAGTAATGTTACATAGACATTCGGGAACCTACTCTAACACAGATCCGTCTGATTTACTTCCTCATCGGGCGGACGACATACCTAAGAAACATATACTGAACAAAATAAATTTAGCAGATAACTTGCGATTCAATTCCATAGACGTGATACGAAGCCGTGTATGTTAGGGGGTTAATAGTAAAATGACATAGGTATGACAATTACTAATGCTACAAAGTAATTTGTAAATAGAATCGATGATAACAATATAGCAAATATGTTGGGAACATACTTGTATTGGTTATCGAAAACCGTTCTCATTTCAATGAAAGGGAGGTAATTCTAAAGTTAAGAAATTTGGAATGTTTTTGCTTGAGAACAACAATGATTCGTGAACATACATATTTTAGCGGTTTTTAAACAATGACAGAATGGGCAATTCTTGTCAATGCCGCCTATTATATTTTTTCAAAGCAATACTGTTTACTATTGTTTTATTTGAAAATAATAAAATAACACAATGTTTTGAAAATCATATCCTTACCTAGTATTTCTAAATGCTTCAAACAATTACTTTTGTATAAGATGCAAGCTTTGGCAAATTATGTGCTTTAAACAAGTTTCCCCCTTGGATTCCAATACTCCACTCTTCCCTAAATTCTGACCGGTTCCTTTATGAATGAATGAATGAATGGTGTTTTACGGCACGTCGACACATAAACAGGTCATATTGTGCGCAAAACCTGATGAATGATAAAGAAATGAAGGATTAATTAAAACAATATCATAGCAATCTGTGAATGTACTATACGAGTATGTGAATGTCACTCGACCACTTAGAATAGTATGATTTCATGAATGTCTGTTGTTCAGTGGTATTAAAACGCATGTAGGAGACAACATTTCTCTCGCTGGCTAAAACGTTTACTTCTGTATCTTTGTTACACGTGTACACGTTGATTATTACCCTGAAAACTCGACCACCCGTTTTGACAGTGATAACAATATACGTGTTGTCTGTTCAGCAGCCAAGCAGCGAATGTGACTTTTCGTCATGTTACGATATGTTCACCCCAGGGTTTCTTCATCAAACTTTCAATATATACTCATCATGACAACATCGACATGACCATACTAAAATATAAAGGTCAAGGTCACACTGAAGGTCATTATATGGGTTAAAAACTCTTTTTTTTTTCTTCACGAAAACTTTGGCAGGCCAGTTTGCCAAGGTCATTTATCTGGGTCCAAAAAAAATTGTTATACTGATAAAAACGCTGACAGGCGGCACTCCTGTTCCGCGGAACACCCATCTAGTTTATCATAAAGCCAGTAATTATGTAGCGGAAATAACCCTGCAAGTAATGTGGCAAATATCGACAGTGCTGCCGCCATCGTACCGTTTCACTTTGCACGTAATTAAATAAGTTATATCGAACGGATTGTGTTTGCCTTGCACCGACTTTGTTTTTGTCCGATTATTTTACTTACCACCATTCGAAATGTGTTTGCGTTAAACTGATTAATATTGCATCATACTGATTTACTTTGTTGTGTATCACTTCACATTTTTCGATGAATCGTTTAAGTTTTCATCGTACCGACTTGTATTTTATTGTATTGCATTAGTTTTTTTGTCATAAAAAATATTTATTTGCGTCGAATGGTTTGACATTTTACACCGTATCATTTCACTTCGAACCGTATTAATTTACTTTGTAACAAATGAACAGAGTTTACACGTCGCATCGAATCAATATGTACGTCATCAAATGACTTCATGTTGAATTAAACGGCCTGTCATTGAATGGTTTGTAAATATCCATATTTTGACGGTTATGGCTTCCCATAAACAGGCTAATGCTATTGTGCCGGAATGTTTAAGTTGGTACGTGTTTATTGCTTGAGAATGTGCAATAGACGCGAAGTATAGCATATTCGATTTCTTATTGCTTTACTTGTCAAACACACATTGTCAATTTCCGTCTAAATTAACATGGACTAGAACTGACTACAAAGCCGTTATTCAATAAGATGGAGTGGGTCAGACGAATACCAAATTGAATGATGAGTTCAACCAATGTTAACTAGTTTACATAATTCCTTAACACAAGATTCAATCCGGAAACAGTTTCTTCAGTTTGCAGTATTTCATTTACCACTTTAGCTTAAATATGTGCAACACAAATCTGCCAGGGGTATGCATGGTTAGCAAATTGTCAATTATAATATTACAGATGATCAGCAGCAAATTGAAAGGTTAAGACTTTTTTGCGAATAAATAGTGCAATGTTGTCAGTTTTTCAATTACTAACAATATAATACGAAGAAGAAACACGGTTACACCAGTTTAATGTTGTTTATTGTTGCTATTATCAATGTATCTTTAAACCCAAAATGTTATGCATTTGTCGTAGAAAACTTGCGACAACTGCAATGATGCAAATAACCGTTACATAGAAAACAAACTATTAACAACAGTCTGTATTGTGATTGTAAACACTTCGATACGGTACCACCTTTTTGGCAATCTCTACCCAGAGTACACTCGTTCCTCATTTAACTCTGTCAACGTCAAAGGAAGTAGGGCGAACGGTTAGGTCACGTGATTATTCAAAAAGTTATGACGATGTTTATAATAAATCCTTTTGCGTGATCTGGAAAGATAAAATATAGACCTATATTAAATAATTTCAATTTTCATTTCTCAAAGTTAATTTTTGTTAGTAATTTTCTGCTATCGAGCTTCGGTTTGAAATGTTTGCATATGCGTTTCGATTGAGGAGACCTAAGAACGTATATTTTTGTAGTAAAATAGTCCCGATTAAAACTACATTGTTTTCATGCATTATTTCAAATCTTGCAACATCTAATTTGCAGATATTCTGAAAATGATATTTACACAAGAAATAAATAAGTTTTAGGCAAACATATTCCAATTTAACAGGTTTTACCAAAATCTTGTAATTTAGTAGTTAGCAGAGATGTATGTGAGTGCAAGGATCGATAACTCTGCGTGGAGATTGCCTTTTTGGTTAGAGGTTGCCTTAATTTTCTAACAATATACAATTGTGTTAATATTATACAGGGGTTGAGCATCGTGATACGCTTTTCACATTCTGGAAAAATGTTATAAACGACTGCCCGTATTACTACATGTGTTTCTCATTCTCTGTTCATTGGTATTTTTGTTTGTTTCATAAGTATTATACATGTACTATTTTATTCTTGTTAACATGGGGGTGGTTTTATTGTGCATGTAACAGGTAAATTGCTTGCGTATTTAATTATTTGCAAAAGTGTATTGTAGATTTATTAAAAACATAAGTGTCAATTCCTTGGGTATACAACGATTAACAATATGTATGCATTACTCGTTCATCACATTTCACATTACATTTTTATTAACTTCACAAGTTAATACGATGTATCAACAAAATCCCTGTTGATTTTGTATTCGGTGATATAGATACAATTACGTCACGTTTCTGTGTGTAGGGCGCACTTCTGATTTTGGCAATACCGTTGATAACATTTCTTTTAGTTTACATCTGAAATGTATCTCGATGTGTCTTATTAATCAAAACCACTCTAACAACCATTTTCGACAGCATGCAAAACATGTTCCTGATTGTGTATATCTTTGAAGCGATCAAGTAAGACATATATTTATTGTGCTAGCAAATGCATCAGAAAAAAGGTTGTTGTACAATTTATTTTAAATTTTGAAATTGGTTTCTGACATCTGTGACATTTTAAAATATGCGGTGAATACTGGGTACCAAAATCTTATATCTGGTAGGCCGATACATATGGATATATGGATACTTATACATTTGAAATGTTATCATGTGTTACTGCTGTTTTATTACTTCGTCCAATTGAGTGTAGAGCATGTTTGAGCTATACGTCTTAGTTGTTTAGTTTCTTAAACACACGGTCATCTTGATATATTTAAAACGCGCGACGTCCCTTTAGATTTCTACATCTTCAAAGTTGTTCTTTGTTTCAGTGTGTGTTTATGGTTGACTGTCGTCCTTGAATACTACTTTTCCTGTTCGATTTTTATATCTACTTTTGATATTGATAATATGTTTAGCGCCTTCGAACGGCCTGTGGCAAACTGTCCGCTGGGGGGATTAAACCGGGTTTAAGGGTTTTCCATAATTCTCGTTTACCCTATTGCCATTCAAATTAAACGAGACAGTGCAAATACAGAAATCCTCACCAGACTATATACATGTACTAAGCTTGATTACTCAATTCAGTTTCAAAAAGGCGACAATGCGGAAGAAAAAAAAGCACGGGCATATATTGGTGATTATAAAACTTCAAGAAACTATAGATGTATTTATCTTCGGTCTATTGATGCATTGTTCGACTATACGTTGTGTACCGTGTTTAAATTTGATTATGGTTGTTCCGGTTGACAACGGAGTATTTGATTATGGTTGTTCCGGTTGACAACGGAGTATTTGGTTATGGTTGTTCCGGTTGACAACGGAGTATTTGATTATGGTTGTTCCGGTTGTTCCGGTTGACAACGGAGTATTTGATTATGGTTGTTCCGGTTGACAACGGAGTATTTGATTATGGTTGTTCCGGTTGACAACGGAGTATTTGATTATGGTTGTTCCGGTTGACAAAGGAGTTTTTGATTATGGTTGTTCCGGTTGACAACGGAGTATTTTATTATGGTTGATCCGGTTGACAACGGTGTATTTGATGATCAGTGATGCTTGCGCACGATAAAATCGTGCTGAATTTTGAGTTGATTTGTCATTCGCGACTCGGATAGGCAAGTGTTAACAACAACACATTTAATTTAGTTTCAATGGATAGCTCACCCTTTATTATTGTACTGAAGGTAGTATATTCATCTATGTACGATGTTTAACATGTATTCTTCTGTTAAAGTTAATTTTCTGTTGTCATAGAGATGTATAACATTAAGAGTAAGAGAAGTGGAGTGCCTGAATCGACGATTATGTTCTGGACATTACATATACGTGAAATTATTTTTCCTAAACTGTGATATAAAGACTCATATCCATTCTACACATATGGCAATTATTTCTTTTGAGGAATCATTGCTATTGTGAAAATGTTTAAATATATATGTAAAACATACATGTAGGTGCCTGATAAATAACAAACCCATTCATACTTCTGTATTTATTCTTTATAGCATCCTTATGAAGTAAATATTGATATAAAAAAAATCGAACAGGAAAAGCAGAATTCAAGGACGACCGTCAACCACAAACACACAAAGAAACAAAGAACACATTTAATGATGAATAAAAGGCCAAATAAGATAAATAAGACATCACAAACACAAAAGGGTTGACAATAGGCTACCGCCTTGGAACGGTCAGTGGCAAAAAAGACCACTGGGGGTCTAAACCAGTTTCTAGGGTGCACCAAACCTCACACTTACCCTACTGTCAACCCAATAAAACGGGACAGTGTAAATAAAGAAATCCCCGCCAGAACTATTCTATAACCAACAAGGCAGCATTAATAGACAATATAAGTAAAACACAAATATGCTCGTGTAAATATAAATACTAGGAAGCCAGAGCTACAAGAGAATAAACCATTGAGTGCACGACAAGACAAACATCAAACGTCACCGTCCTTTTGGGCTTTAGGTAGACGTCATCATATTGTCCACAGCCTGTCTGGTCATCGCACAATTCAAGAGGAAAGCATAGTGTCGAACTGTAAATGGGTCCACCACCAACCATGCAGTGCGTTGCAATATGAATAGGGTCATAACCTCTTTTGATAAACCATGCAGTGCGTTGCAAAATGATAGGGTCATAACCTGTTTTGATAAACCTTTAACAAGTTTAACAAAGATAGTATGAAAGTGATCATGACCAAATATCTTACGAATCACGTCACCATAGAAGTAAGATGATACATAATGTATGTATTGGCCTGGAATGAAATGGCAGAGAAAACAGAACTGTAAATAAAGGCTAGTGGGCGTGTACCTAAATCATATCGGAGCGATGTAACGCTTGGTTTACTACCCTATTCAAGCCCGTGAAACATGGTAAATCGTGTATTATTCAGTTTTTAGCAAACTTATTTAAATTCCAAATTGTTGATTGTCCTCCTGAGGGAAGTTTATAAATATATAGCAAAGTCTGTTAATGTGTCTTTACAGACTTTGCTATATATTTATTTCAATTCGTTACCTGCGATCGACAAAGTAACATCAAAAACACACATTCACTGAAAAATACTATAGGCTATGCGATTTTTGCTTTGCCATTTGGCTTATTCAATAAATTGATCAATAACGTTTTTCTTTATCAATATACTGTCAGCATTGTAGACATTATCCTTTGCTGTGTGTGTGATTCAATGCGTTTCTACTTGCATACGTACACCAAAACCCTTCTGAAATAAAACACTCCAGAAAATATAGATACTAACTTCCAACATAAGAATAGTATAAGCTGAACATATACTGTGTATATTTTGTTGAATTAACATTGAGAATTAACCCAAAATCCATGATTAAATAGTTGAATGAAAAGGAGTATTTCAGTTGCCTCTCCTAAAGGTTATGCATACGAATTGTCACTCTGGAGGTTTCTTATTTAAACATATTTAGTTTACATCGATTGCGAAACAAGTTCTTGCAACTTAGATTAATCACTCTCGATAGCTTCTTGGATAGAAACAGTACTAAGCAATGTGGATTAATTATCTTGCTCATTGATAAATAACGTGGCCACGACGAGGATCGAACCCCAACCTCTCGATCTGAAGTTCGGTTCTCTACCACTTGACCACGCACTCCACCAATCTGGAGGTTTCGAGTTGAGCAAACTTTTTTTCAATGGTTAGAACAGTGATGTGATTGATATCGATGTTACTATATCAAACGACGGATTGAAAATGATGTCCTAGCTCATATAGGTTTCTCTCCTTATATATAGGCTTAGGGCCCATGTTTCACATTCTTGAATTTGGTAGTAAACCGTACCCTCCCATTTGCTTTAGGTACACTAGCCTGTAGAAAGTCTCCCCGTACATCCAATCAATATTGTTATCTTTTCATCCCACAGGGATTGTACGGCATTCATTGATCCAGATTTTCCTTAAACAAATGTGTTTCTCGTTTGTGTTTGTGGTTGACTGTCGTCCTTGAATGCTACTTTCCTGTTCGATTTTATATATATATTTATCTTTAAATCATGTGGATGTGTAGCATATTGATGTGAAAAATCTAACAGTAAGGAACCGTTGTTGCATATTTTGCGTTTAATTTACTTCTATCTGGGACAGACGGCAATAAAACTAAAATAATTAGATCTACTGGGAACTCTGTTTACAACATTGAACGTTCCTACAAATAACATATTGCATGCACCCGACTGACAGATCAAATTGATCAAACATAATTAGGATATGCGATATTGCAGCACCTTGTAAAATGGCAATATTTTGTTTTTAAGAATTGAGAAATGGATGATATGAATCTGAATTAGGTTTTCTAATTGTCAACATGCACTATAATGTAATCATAAACAAACATGCTCCGTTTTCTTTCATGATATCAAACAAAACGCGCTCACAGACTTTATGGTTTAACAGTTTAATTTGCGATACTTCTTTTATAACTTCGTACAATGTATAATGCATACCAATTTGGAATTTTTATTTTTAAACAGTATTTTGCGTAAAAGCCTTATTTAATATGACAATAGACCTAATAATAAATAAGTAAGAAACTATGTAATGCATCTAAATTTCAGGTGGCACAATGAGAGGAAATTGTACCAAATATTGCCTTACTTAAAGCACATATACAATGAAGAGTTTTATGCATATAAGTTTCATTGATGTTAAATCCCATCACAAACGTACATCTCTTTCTAATGATGGTATTTTCCTTACTTTAATATTTTAAGAAATGTTCACTGCGTCATGGTTTGGGTTCTAAGGGAACATTCAAACATGATGGCATATTTAACTTTAAACAGCTTTTTGTACAATGCCTTATCTTGAAAACAAAAATTAATTCGCGTACTCCCATTTGGCTATTCCTTATGAATCTTTGGAATGTATCAACGCATTTTTGAGAGAGGAGTTAAAAGGTAAAATTAAGATGCCACATGTTATTTTGGCTTCTTTATTGGTACAGATAGGGATTGTCCAATCTGTTAATAGTAATGTAGTTTGTAAAACGAAGATAACCTGTGGATTTTTCTCTTTCCTTAATTTATTTATTCTCATGAATCAGTTTCTAACCATGGTTATTTCAATATCCATGTTATATTTTGTTACTTTATCCGTCAACTATTTCGAATTCATAATTCCTTTAATGCTTAAAATCTAATAACACTCTTTTATAAGTAACCTAAAAATCGAACGGGAAAAAGTAGCATTCAAGGACGACAGTCAACCACAAACACACACAGAAACAAAGAACAACTTTAAAGATGAATAAAAAGCAAGATAAGACATCACAAACACAAAAGGGTTGACAATAGGGCTACCGCCTTGGAACGGTCTTTGACAACATAGGCCGCTGGGGGTTCAAAACAGGTTCTTGTGTGCATTATCATGTTTTACTTATCAATATGTAAATCAATGCCATTATGCATTTGGAAAAACAAGTATAAAAGTCGAACAGGAAATGCAGCTTTCACCGAACACAGTAAACCCAAAAACACACAAAACGACAAACATGTAATAAGGAATAAAGGCATATGACGTCACAAAGACAAAGACAAACAGGGTTGACAATAGGGCTGCTGTCTTGGAAAGGTCAATGGCAAAAAAGGCCGCTGGGTGGGGGTTTAAACCAGGTTCTAGGGGCTACTCAATGACTTGGCAGAAACCAGAGCAACAAGAAGAACAGACCACAGACCATTGAGAGCACGAAAAGGAAAGATTGTAGACAACCGTCAAACGTCACCGTCCTTTTGGGCTTTAGGTATACATCATCATAGGGTCCACAGGCTGTCCGGTCATCGCACAATTAAAGAGACCAACTAAGGTAGCATGCAAGTGATCATGAACAAGGATCTTACGAAGTTTGTAAATCACGTCACCATAGAAGTCAGGTTGTGATAATCCTTGTCGCAGAAGAGTTCTTAAATAGAAAGAAGATCAGGGTTACGTTAATATAATTTTGCAAAGGTTTTACGAAATTTATGGTAATGGTAGCCCTGATGGAGTAGCTTTTTTTGTTATACTAAGATTACAAATATTAGAGTCTTCAACCCGAGTACAAGCTCTAGAAAAACGAATAAGTTGAGACACATAAACCCCATAAGCAGTTGCTCGGGTAATATCCCCATCTAAATAGGGATAATTAACAATATCAAAATTAATATCATCTCTCTTGTCATGCATTTTGCTAATTATTTCAATAGAGAGGTGTAAATCGAGAAAAGAAACGTTAGTATCAGATATATTATCTTTGTTAAGTTGAAGTTCTTTAGGATATATATTATTAACCATAGTAGAAAATAAAGAGTTGTCAATGTCCAATATGTCATCCAGATACAATAGAGGTGTCAATAAAGGCTTCAATAACATCTTACTGCGAAATATTGGGTAACGACTTTACGTGCCAGCAGTCAGTGATTTCACTACAAATGCGTGTTGTTGATGATACAAGTAAACAAAGACAAAATAAGATTGACTGAAGTTCTTTAGGATATATATTATTAACCATAGTAGAAAAGAAAGGGTTGTCAATGCTCTATATGTCATCCAGATACCGAGAGGTGTCATTAAAGGCTTCAATAACATCTGTCTGGGTATCTGATGAACGACTCAACATGGAATCTCTTTTATAGCAGTATAAAAACAAATCTGCGACAAGGGGTGCACAGTTCGTACCCATAGGGATACCAACTATACTGTCTATAAACGGTAGTTCCATACCCATGATACATGAAGAAAATATTATCTAATAGAAAAAAAGTGATTGAAAAACATCATGGCATATCCACATAGTGTAATTGTCCAAACTGCTGTTTGTAAAAACGCTTATATATTGTTACAGGCCAAAAATGTAGTATATCCCCCAGCAAATATTTTTTGAATGAGAGCAATAAGCTTGTCTTTGATTAGGTTATGTGGTAAAGTTGTATATAACGTAGAAATGAGCGGTAGTGAAATATGCTAGCTTCCGCTCACGCCCTCTAGAAGTCTGTGTCAATTAGCGTTTTGAGCATCTGAATAACTGAAACGTTTTTTATTTCAAGAGTAATTAAATAATGTAAGGCAGATGCAGATTAACTACAAAGTCATTATCGGGTGCGCTTTGTACCTTCGATTCAAACATTTCGCTAACGACAACATAATAACGCCTGTACGAGTATAAAAATGCGTTTATACATATACAAATCAGTTTAAATGTTTTTATCCTCCTACTATGCTCCTTGGTGAAACAAGCGTCCGCTGTCAACAGTATACGACACGAGAGAGACGAGGGCTATACAATCATCTGAAGTAATTGTTTACAAGATGTTGTACTCCGTTGAGAGTGAATTTACATTACATAAAATTAATGCTTAGTGGTCTTGAACATATACAAATAATACAAACCCTGGTTATAATAATGGTTTAACTGATGAATTGTATTATAAACATGAGGTTTAGTGTACCCTAGAACCTTGTTTAAACCCCCAGCGGGCTTTCTTTTTCCACTGACCGTTCAAGGCGATAGCCCTATTGTCAACCCTTTTGTGTTTGTGATGTCATAATTTGCCTTTTATTCATCTTTATAGTTGTTGTTTGTTTCTGTGTGGGTTTGTGGTTGACCGTCGTCCTTGAATGCTAATTTTCCTGTCCGATTTTTAGATCTACATCTAGAGAGAGATTGATCCTTGTTACTAATGGTAATGCATAAGGCAAAGGCAAACTGTCTAAAGCACAAACTGAGATATTACATGCATACCGAAAGAATATAAAGACAAATGATAGAAATTCTGACAGAAAGTTGTGATCTGTTTGCAAACATTATTCAGTTTTGATCCGTTTAGCCATTTCTGACAAGTGTTGACTGCAGTCAGTGAGTGGAACACATGTAGTCCCTGTGCAACTCTATTACATTACTATAAATGCGTCAATACGTTTAAAAGACAATCTAGAGCGTATGCTTTGGTCAGTCAGTACCCTACGGTTTGTTTTAATTACTAACAAACATCGAACACGTTTAAACTATATTGCATGTATTTGTGTAATATTTACCGCTTTAGTGAAACTCTTTCGAATTCATTAAAATACAAACCATCTTCTTCGGTTTGGTCACAATGATCATCAGTATTATTGACAGTTTGAAAATACGAGTTTTAAAGAAAGATATATTCGGATATTTTACATGCGATGCCTCACTTAACATTTTCCAACTCTGATTTCGTCTGATTGTCTGTAACAATTTAAATGAAATGAAAACCAGTTCTCAGGACTTCACGACTGTCATTAAACCAGTCATGTTTTGGTTTACGCTTACATGTATCTGTACCATTTATGTGACTGAGTGTTTCGACATACCGTTTATAGCCAAACCGTTGGCATTCCTATCGCTACTAGCTGTGCACGCCTTGTCGCAGATTTGTTTTTATATTGCTACGAACGTGACTTTATGTTAGGCCTTTCTCCAGATACACAATCTAATGTCATCGACGCTTTTAATAACACCCCACGCTATCTGAATGATATACTAAATTTATATAACCTTTTTCTTTTTCTATGGTTCCTAACATTTATCCTCCAGAACTAAATCTTAATAAATGAAAAGGACCTGAGGGCATTTGGAAGTGATGTTTGGTTGAATCACTTCTCCAGTATTTTGTACAATAAAACCTGAAATAGTGACTTATTTATGAGTTGGAATATACTAATGTGAATCTAAAAGCACAATGAAGACTATGTGAAAATCTTGGATATTTTCATTGAATATTTTTGGAGTTATAAGACAAAAATTACTTTTCAGAATAGGAAAATCTTCATAAATATGGTATTTTTACCTGGATATTACCGGATTGCTACACTGTGAGAATATCCCTCTTTGTGAAGTGATAGATTATAGGATTATAAAAAGGATTATACACCTACAAGTGGCAAAATGAGCAAAATTGAAATGAAAACTAGTGTGAAAAAATCAGGTGTTGCCTCAGGGACGGCTACACCTGGTAAGCCAAAGAGACCGTTCACTGTTCTGTTATAAGATCAAGAGCAACAAATATAATCGAGGGGGAAAAACCAACAAAATATTTTTGCACCCTAGAATCGCACAATTACCTTAGCAAAGACATACCTACTTTAAAAAAGAGGACGGAAAAATAATAACAGACCAGCATGAAATATTAAAAGAAACAGAGGATTTTTATAAAACGTTATGTAGTAGTAGAGATAAAAAATTGCAAGATATAGACCTAAATGAACATTTGAAAAACATTAGTATTCCTAAACTGGACCACAAAGAATCAAATAATCTTGAAGGTTTACTAACATATTTAGAATTGTTTTCCTCATTAAAAAATATGACTAATAACCGTAGCCCTGGCAATAGTGGATATACATGTGAATTTTACAAGGTATTTTGGAGACAATTAGGACACTTTGTCCTCAGGGCCCTTAATTATAGTTATGAAATAGGACAGTTATTTATAGCACAAAGACAAGGTATTGTTACCCTAATACCCAAAGAAAACAAGGATAAATATTTTTTAAAGAACTATAGACATATCTCATTTTTAAATACTGTATATAAACTGGCGTCTGCCTCTGTAGCGAATAGAATAAAAACTGTATTATATAAGCTTATTAATAGAGATCAAACAGATTTTTAGCAGGTCGTTTTTTGGGCGAAAATACAAGACTGACATATGACATAATGCATTATTTAGAATAAAAACATATACCAGGATTACTTCTACTTGTTGATTTTGAAAAAGCCTTTGATTCTTTGTTATGGTCCTTTATACAAAAAGTATTTAAGTTTTTTAATTTTGGTCCATCAATACAAGCATGGATAACTCTGTTTTATAAAAATGCTCAGTTGTCTGTTTATCAAGTTAATCAAGGAGGTAATTTGTCATCCGTTTTCAATATTGCACGCGGCTGTAGGCAAGGCGATCCCCTGTCCCCTTAGATATTTATTTTATGCGCGGAAATATTAGCTATAAAAATTAGGCATAATAAAAATATATAAACAATAAATAATACAAGTTAACACAATTTGCCGATGACACGTTTTCATGTTTAGATGGGTCAGAAACCTCATTGAATGACACATTACGTGAGCTGGATTTCTTTGCAAATATTTCTGGATTAAAAGTTAACTTTGGAAAAAGGTAGGTGGTTGGTTAGACTCAATGAAATATAGCACACATTCAATAAAAACTAAATGGAAACTGACATGGGGAATCTCTAGATTTAAACTGTTAGGAATTATATTCGACACAGATCTTACAAAAATGAATGCCTTGAATAACAATGACAAAATAATAGCTTTGAAGAAAAAAAATAAGTAGTTGGCAACGTAGATACCTGACTCCCATTGGTAGAATTACAGTTATAAAGTCACTCCTTTTACCTTCACTTAATCTTAACCTTAACCTTAACCTTAACCTTAATCTTAATCTTAACCTTCACTTAATCCTTAACCTTCACTTAATCATTTGTTTTTATCCTTACCCAATCCAAAAGATAATGTTATCAATGAAATAAACACATTGTGTTTTAACTTCCTATGGCAAGGTAAATCAAGAATTAAAAACACTATATTATGTAAGGATTATGAAGAAGGTGGATTGAGAATGACAAATCTCTCTGCATTTATATCAGCCTTAAAAGCAACATGGATTAGAAGATTACTGTTAGAGGAAAACAAATATGTAAATATCCTAAAATCATATTTAGATATAAACAAATTATCTTGGAGTGGAGTTATGTATGCACAAGAAATAATAAATAATATTCCAAACCCCTTTTGGAAAGATGTTTTAAAGTCACACATACTAATACTATCCAGGCCCAAGCCAGTGAACACAGACCTATACTTATCAAGCCCAATCTTTTATATTGAAAATGTCAGTATAGGGTAGGTTCAGACAGCTATTTTATAAAATCCTGGTTTGATAAAGGAATGTATACTATAAATGACATTACAAAAATTGATGGGAATTTGTACACACAGGAAGAACTAAAACATGCATTTGATGTAAACATTAATTTTCTACAGTATCACAGTTTAGTAACGGCTGTCAAAAAAATTAAAAAAGATAACAACATAGTAGCTACAAGCAAGCTTGAAAACCCCATCATACCAAATCCTATTAAAATATACCTAAAAATGAGAAGGGAATACAAGATATGTATCTTCTACTAAACCAAAATCTTGAAATCCCTAATGCAAAACTTTCATGGAATAAACGGTACCAAATCAGCAACCCAGTTTGGAAACAGCTTTTTACTTGGCCTTTTTCTATAACCAAAGATACTACTTTGCAATGGTTCCAGACACGCATCAACCATAATATCTTAGCAACAAATAGTTGTCTACATAAGATGAAAATACTTGACAATCCAAGATGTTCTTTCTGTTCAACGGCCTCCGAAACAATTATACATGTTTTATGGGAATGTGAGAAAACAACAAATACACTAAGTAAACTTAAAGATTGGCTGCTCACAAAAGATATTGAAATTACTCTCGAAGAAAAATCGTTTATCTTTGGAACATATGACAAAAATGTAAGCAACTTAATCCAGCTCATCCTTTTAGAGACAAAATACTACTTATATTACTGCAGATGCTCAAAAAACATACCCACAATTACAACACTGAAGCACAGAATCCAAATTTTGTATAAAACAAGCAAAGAAATATCCATTGTTGAAAACAACTACAACATATTTTTTAATTCATGGGAAAAGTTTCACGAACAGTTAAATTCGGAAAAAAAACAACCCAGATGTGTATTTGTTATTTTTGACCAGTAGAATGCCAGATACTAATGCCAGAGACATATCCTCAAACCCGCCCCCCCCCCCCCCCCCTCCAAATTTTTAGTCATATTATTATGAATATATTCACTTTTTGCATATATGTGTGAATGTAAATTTGTTACCAAAACCGTAAAAACTCACTTATAACCAAATAAAAATACTCAGAGTATTATTGATTAAGGGTTTTGTTATACATATTTTTGTAAACAATTAAAAAAAAAAAACGAAAATGTTGTAAGGTGTACGAGGGGATGGTCCTCCTCGACCCCTCGTACATCATTGGACGGGGAGAATGAATGGGTCTCCAAAAAATGGAGACCGAAAAAAATAAAATCTAACCATTCGGATTCTGTCACTCCGTTTCTTGATTTACATCTTTCTATTGAAATGGAGTAGTAATAACTAAAATGTATGATAAGGGACATCATTTTGATTTAGATATTGTGAATTATCCACATCTAGATGGGGATATCCCCAATACAGTTTCTTATGGCGTGTCTATTTCTCAGTTAATTCGTTTTGCCAGAGCTTGTAGCCGTGTTGAGGGCTTCAACCTTCGTAATCTTATCATTACTGAACAATTCCTCTAACAGGGTTACCGTAACCGTAACTTACGAAAGACTTTTTCTAAGTTTTATTATCGTAACACCAATTTGCTCGACAAACACAATATCAATCCTAAAACACTTCTTCGACATGGGTTTCCACAACCCTTCTTTTATGGAGTTTTACAAACTTAGAAAGATTATCGGTCGTGAGTTATTTATTAAAATTATTAGAAAATGTATAAAGACCAAAGTATTCTGCACTACATGCTTAGTTGTAGACCCTTCTCCTCTTTGACTGTGCAACGACCGGACGGGCGATGGACTCTTTGACAACGTGTACCTAAATTCTTTAAGGCGGTAACCGTTTGATGAATGTCCTTCACTCCTTTTTCTCGTGCCCTTAACGGTTTTCACCTCAATGCTCTGATTTCAGGCAAGTCATCGAGATTATTTATGAGATTAACTTCTTAGGTTTAACTTATATTATATACACGAACATTTCTGTGTTTTTTCTTATAACATGTATCTGAAATGTTAGGGGTTAACTCGGCGGGGATTATTTATTTATTTACACTGTCCTGTTGTTTAGGGATGTAGACAGTGTAAGAGTGAGGTTTGGTTCACCCTTGAACCGGTTTAAACTCCCCGGTGGTCCCTTTTGGCACTGACAGTTCCAAGGCGGTACCCCTGTTGTCAACCCTTACATGTTTTAGATGTTCTTTTTTACTAAAAGTGTTTGTGATGTACTTTGTAAACCACATTTTGTTCGATTGAATGTATTTTGTGTATTTTGTGAATGCTACTCTTCCTGTTGGACAATTTTCTAAACAAAGGGTTTGTAACTCTATTCATATAGCATCTGTAGCTATAAGCTTAATAGCAAACTGTATTATTTGGTTGAGATTAAATAATGTTATGGGCATTTACTTAAATACTCATATACCAATATACCATGACTGTATATTAACAGGCACTGTCTACAAGGTATCACTTAAATGTATATCGCCAAACGTGTAATTGTATCACACAACTAAGTAATACTAGTACAACATATACTAAACGACTAAAATCGCGTATGTAAATTATTTTCGGTTCTTTTTAGATACATACGGTTTTATATACCCACATGCATTTTAGTTTATTTGTCAGCCTTACATCATTCAAATCATAATGTAAATAAAAATCGATAATCCATGACGGTTTAGGAGCCTCTGTTCAATCGGTTCTAATGACAGTGTCAATATTTTCTGACTGTCAAGTGTGAGGCTAATGATATTCATGGTCTCATTTTAGTTATTTTCACTTGAATAACATGAATTCTTTTGTTGATTACCTCTCTAAGAGGAATACGATGTATACAACAAAATGCTTGATTTGTTTTATATACCTCAAATGAAAATACTGCAATGTTTGTTTTTAAAATACTTTAGTAGTCCATAACAAAATACGTGAATGTATTTTTATAATTTCGAATGACGGATTTAGTTAATGATGGTGTCTGGACTTTTAATTAGGAAACTTTTACCATTGTAGAATTCAAGTTTCAGACAGCTGATTTATGACATCTGAAACATTATTCTACGCAGGTGCATTCTCTTGATTTTCAATACTCTAAGCTTTATGCTCATTTCGTATAATAATGCTGTTTAGCTCGTTAGTTTGTTAGAGAATACAGCTTGGCGGGGATTTTTGTTTTATAGTCCCGTTGTTATGGAAATGCCAGATGGGTAAGAGTGAGGATTGGTGCAACATAGATTCCGGTTTAAACCTAATAATACTGCATAGAGTTAGTTTGTTAGCTTGACTAGTATTCTGTTTTTACTGTCCCATTTTATTGAGATGACAAAAGCGTAAGAGTGCACCTTAGATCTCGGTTTAAACATACTGCGGTATCTTGTTCCAATGATCATTCCACGGCGGTACACCTACTGTCAAACCTAGTGTTTGTGATATCTCAGATTCGGGCTGGATAACATATCAGTATGTATGGCATCGCTCGATGTTGCGAAAACATGTAAATACAGAACCACCAGCGTTTTTTAAATACAGCACTAGTGGGTCATTCTGTATTCTATTAGATGAATTTACCACTAGTGTACTAGTAATAATAAATCAACAGTTACCTACAGTACAGAATACAATCTGAGAGAACTAAGCTAATAAGAGCCCCCGGTTTGAACTAGGCAATAAAACAACACCAAATCTATAAATAAATGTGGAAATGGAAGTCTCTTGGAAGCAACAAACACAAACAAGAGAGAAAATTAGCGGGCTGGTGCCACTGAGTCCCGTCGGTGTGTTCTTGGGCAAGACACTTTCTCTTAGTCTCGTCCGTCGCATGGGGACGTAAACCGGGCTGTCCTGTGTATCGGTCTATCCTCCGAGCACGTTAAAGAACCATAGGAATCTATTCGATAATAAGAGAAGGGCACGGTTCCCGGATTCCTATGTATCCTTCCCTTCTCTCTGGGGTGGCTCTAAATAACCTATACTGTGTTGATGAGCCGTTAAACAACATTCAATTCCTATTCATGAGTGCAATACGTCTTACGCCACCTAGCATCGGCTGAAACGGTATTCTACATTCAATGTCACAAAGATTGGGCTTCATTATTCCAAAGGACCAGAAAGTAGTAACAGTACAGATTGTTGTCGAATGACATTTTACAGTCGCCACACACCATTAAAATAATCTGTCCATTTAAAGGAACCCGTCTTCAACTGAACAGAACCGGTATAGATAGTTCTTAAGTAATTGACAGCTTCGGGACTAAAACTGCGACGTGAGAGGTAATTGGTTACAACATAATTGCTTAGACAACTCGGTCATGGAGGTCTGCGGATTTGTATAAAGTCTGTTCTAACTAAGCAAAGACCTGGCGCTTCTTGATCAATAAATCTTGAGTTCAAAACCCTTATTTACGACGTATTTGTTATCGTACTGCAACTTTGACTACCTGTCATAGTTTTTCACCACCGGCTTTAAACAAACACAAACTAGAGAAAATAAGTAGCGGACTCGGCTTTATTGAGTCTGTTCAAGATGCAACACCTCTCACGTCTCCTAGCAACGGCTTAGGCGATATTCTTCTTTACAGCAACACAGAATGGGCCTGATGATCTCAAAGGACCAGTAAATAATAACACTACTTATTTGTAGTCGGGGCGACTTTTTACGGCCGCCACATTGCACTAAACAAACGCTATTGTGAATGTCAATAAATACTGAAAAGGTGATCCCTTGTAAGCAACAAACACAAACAAGATAGAAAAGTAGCAGACTCGGTTGAGTCTGTTCATGAGAGGTAATTATAAGATGCAACACACTTCATTCTTACAGAGTATAGAACTATTCTCGTATACAAGTATGTAGCTGTAAAATAGTTAATAAACAGTTAATAAACTAATATATAATAAATAATGTTTCCTTGCAACACTGAGTCAATATGCCAGTTGCGGATAGTAGTAGTTATTTGCAGGGAAGTGAGGAAGCATCAGACATAAATATATATAACAGCGTTGAGGCGTTTTAGTCGTGTATGTAGCCTTATATATTAAACCAAATATTGCAACCATACGAGAATGCAATACCAAGTGTATATAGAGGTGTAGAGAAAGACTTATTTCAGTCATTGGAAATCGTTAATAATATGCGTGTATCAAAACCTCGTATACACCAATTAAGAAGTAAGATTTAGATCAGGTATTATCCCACATTTGCAATTTTGGCAAACCTGTTCAATTTGAGTACAGCAGCAGTTCAAGTTGAAATTTGCAATTGTTCTGTAAAGAATGGACGTCGAAAACAGATGGTCAGTAGCAGAGGTGTGGTTAGCAAAAGAGAGGACGTATTCTTGCTGGCGGTGGCATTGTCGATACGTACCTTGAGAGTTAACGGCCGATGAAGAACCCCCATCAACAGCCTTCCTAGGACACCTTAATAACGCCCAGAAGTTTCACTTAATGACAAATATTGGTGACGGACAACTAATTTATCCCAGCAGGCGTCCTCTCATGACCTCTATTCCACACAACGGATACACAGACGTGAAAACTGACAGAAAAGGAAATGTCGGAAGCTAAACCGTCGGATCCAAAGTTATATAGTTTGTGTCGAACATGCTATAGCAGAGATAAAACAATATAAATATATTAGTTCATTCGATTTGAATCATTTATTGGGGAAGCTTTTGTAAAGAAAGAACATATAGATGCTGTATTTTTTAATTGGAGAAAGCTTATAATACTGCATGGAAGTACGGGATCATGAATGATCTTTGTGACTCTTCCGCGACAAGGACTAACACAACTTGACTTCTATGGTGATGGGATTTATAAACTTCGTAAGATTCTTGGTCATGATCACTTTCATACTATCTTTGTTAAACTTGTTCAGAAGTTTATCAAATGAGGTTATGACCCTATCATTTTGCAACGTACTGCATGCTTGGTGGTGGACCCTTTTACAGTTCGCCACTATGCTTTCCTCTTTAATTGTACGATGACCGAACAGGCTGTGGACCCTATGATGACGCCTACCTAAAGCCCATTGGGACGGTGGCGTTTGATGTTTGTCTATGATATTTCTTGTCGTGCCCTTAATGGTTTATTCTCTTGTTGCTCTGGCTTCTGCCAAGTCAATGAGTACCATCATTGTGGCTTTCTAGGCTATTGTTTTTTTGTATTATATTTACACGAGCATATTTGTGTTTTACTTATATTTCCTATTGGTGCTGCCTTGTTGGTTACAGATTAGATCATGGCGGGGATTTCTTTATTTACACTGTCCTGTTTTAATGGGATGACAGTAGGGTAAGTGTGAGGTTTGGTGCACCCTAGAACCGGTTTAAACCCGCAGTGGCCTACTTTGCCACTGACAGTCCCAAGGCGGTAGCCCTATTGTCAACCCTTTTATGTTTGTGATGTCGTTTGCATTTATATTACTTTTGCCTTCTTGTTTGTCTGTTTGCGTGTTTGTTTCTGTGTTTTGTGGTTGACTGTCCTCCTTAAATGCTACTTTCCATGTCCGATCTTTTTATATTTCTTTGGTTTTAGAGGCCGACTACCATTTATTATGGAGAATTTCTTAGATGATAGACAGTTTCGTGTCCGAATGGGTTTAACCCTCTCTGATATTCATGAAGATGAAATGGTTGTGCTACAGGGCAGCAACCTCTCTGTCACCCTTTTTAATATAAAAATTAACAGTATAGTTAAATGCATCAGTCCTGGTGTGGATTGCTCACTAAATTTTGACGACTTTGTTATATGTTATCGTGCAAAAAACACGAACACTATTTAGAGACAACTTCAACAATGTCTGAATAAACTTCAGACCTGGTCGGATAAAAATGATTTTAAATTTTCTAAATCTAAAACTAATTGTATGCACTTTTGTCAACTACGTAAACATCATGAAGACCCTCATCTAATGCTGGATGGGTCACCAATACCAGTAGTGGATGAGACTAAATTCCTTGGTCTTACTTTCGACCGTAAATTAACGTTTATACCACATCTTAAATACTTGAAAGCCAAGTGCCTTAAAGCTCTTAATTTATTTAAAGTTATTGCAAACACTAATTGGGGAGCAGATCGTAAAGTACATTTACAACTTTATATATCTCTTATTATATCCAAGCTGGACTACGGCTCAATAGTATATGGATTGACTCGCAAGTCATACTTGCAGATGCTCGATCCTATACATAATCAAGGATTACGATTCGCCAGATGTGCCTTTCGTACATCACCAGCCAAAAGTCTATATGTTGAAGCTAATGAACCATCACTGTCTCATAGACGGGACAAATTAGCCCTTCAATATGCCATTAAATTAAAATTTAACCCTTCAAACCCAACTTTGGATAATGTTTTTAATCCTAGTTATGAACCTCTTTTTGATCGAAAACCGAAGGCCATTCGACCATTTGGTCTTCGTATTAAACCAAAATTAAGAATTACTGAAATCGACTTAAATTTTATTGCCAAATACAACGTACCACAAATTCCACCGTGGACTTTGGTGGCAATTATTTTTGATCTTTGTAATAGTAATAAATCCAGTACAGAACCTACTGTCTTTCAAAGCAAACTTAATGAATTAAATCGAAATGCTGCTCAAACGAGACTGCAATATTTTTGTATTTATCCTGTTGGGCGATTTAAAAATTTCTCCTTTCATACTATATTTGCATTGTTTTGAATATTTCGACGTAGCCCTTCTATATCAGCTGATGATAGGAATCAGTAGTCACATCGGCTAACGAAGATTTGAGATATGGTAATGTAAGTGATTGCTCTGAGTTATGGATACTATCTAGATAGACAATGATCTAGCGCAAGAGAACAACACATTTGGTTGAATTGAGCTCTTGTTTAGTTTAAACTTATTTATTTTACATCGATTGTAACGAAAGCTCTATGAACTTATTTGAATCACTCTCGATGTCTTCCTGGGTAGAACCAGTACTAAGCAATGCAGATAAAGTGTCATGCTCAGGGACACAACGCATATGGCAATGACGGGAATCGAACCCACGACGTTTGGATCATGGGTCCAACGCTCTACCACTAGACCACAGCGCTCCTTGTTGAAAACATACTTCTCCGTGTGTACAATTTGGTCAAAGGTACAGGAATATTGAAACGTAGATACTAGTCAAAGTTCCTAAATACCCAACTAAGAATATAGCAATAATAATTATTCTCATCGTTTTGTCACCTTAAGTCACACTTGATTGGAGATGCGGATGAACTGCACAATAATACGTGTAATCGTTTGCTCTGATCGCATGAACACATGTTGTAGCATGGCCACTGAAATTCCGTTTGTATTTGCACAAGGGTTAATCGTTTAATTAAAAGTAACGGTTACCTCTATCCGAATAAATGGTGTACTCTAACTACCAGTTATTGGAAGTTCGAGTATGGCAGAGAGTTGAAATGGACATGCCATACAACAAATAGAGAATGGTGTCATCTCTTTGTTTGGTTTAAACACCTCGATGGGCCTTACCCATCTCGATGTTTACATCAACCATCTCTATGAGACCATACTCTATCTTTTACTTAATGCTTTCACATCGTTCATGTGTTTTCTTAGAAATCATTTAGACAAATTGTTGAGCTGGTACAGTTTGTCTGGGAATTTTGTTAAGTATATAACATCAGTCGCAATGCTAAAGTGGCGGTGATCAGGCCAAGACACTCATCAACAGCGCTTTATAACCTTAATCGCGTGTTGCAAATTACGCATTCCATCTATCTATGTTAACGGATAATACAGCCGCGTAGTTTCAGATGGTAATGATTAATGCCGACAAAAAATGTTTTTGTCATCGGTTACATTTAGAATTTCGACTTAAATTGATGAAATCGAAATGATTATCATCGACCTGTGAGCACAAGTATAATTACACTAAAACGTAACACAAGTGAATCCATACTGAAAGCAAAAAGAAACGCGACACGGCAAAATCTGCTATATATTGTTTATACTGCACACTTAATTCCATATATATTGCAAGGAAATCCCAAGATGTTTTGTAAACAATAAAGTTGCAGTTAGTTAGAGAAAAGACACAACTGAGATGTTGTAGACGTTTTAATCACAATACACGTTGTAACAAGAAATTCATAAATGTTGAAGTTCCTCTTTGAAAAATTGAGCCAGTTCAGTACTGCATTTAACGTAAAGAGTTTGCAAAACGTTGCATCCTAAGTTTGCTCACATGCTTCAGCCAAACGCGTACTCTGTCAATAATGAAACTTTGCAGGAATACTATTTGCTGTGTTATGTGTTGTTTTAGTCTTTTTCCGAAAGGAAATATCTTACGTAGGCATGTACCTTTGGATTAACAGCAGCATATTGTGCATATAATATATAGCGGAAATTCCCGTGTCGCGTTTCTTTTTCCTTCAGTTTATTTAATGTCGAGACTTGAGACGACCTCGAAAATTATGAATTAAATGTATTTTATATTTAATGTGCATACTTTATTGATGCGCACTAAACTTGACCCCAAGATCCTAACTATTTAATTATGGTTAATGAAAGTTTAATTTGGGAATTTAGACAAATCAGCGTGGTTTTGTTGTTTATGTCATTAGTATTAATTATATAATGCTTGAAGGCTCTTACAAAGTATTGCTTACATCATTTTGCTCACAGATTATTGTTTTATGGTCGCAGTCGTCTTCATTATTCGTCATCTTAAATGTATTCTACAGCACACTGAAATCAGGAAATACCAGAAATAAAGTGTCTATTTGTTCGAATGTGGGGTGGGGTGGGGTGTTGTGTGTGTGTGTGGGTGGGTGAGGGGGGGGGGGGGGGGGGTGGGGGTGGGGGGGAACGAAATACATCTCAATAACACTACTTCGTGTATTGCCTCTTAAAAAAAATCAATTTTCAAATATATTATACTTCTTCATTGTAGATAGTACATGTAGTAGTAGGTTATGTTACAGTTTCTGGGTATACTGCTAAAGTAAGTGTGATTCCTACAGGGATTCCGTCTGCTGGGCGTATGTGCCATTGAATTGAGTATAAAATTCCACTCTTAATTAACTTTAATTTTCATTACTTTACTTTGTTTTACGTCAAGTGTTCTGAAATGTGAAACTCCGTCTACTGGGCGCATGTCTGATTAAGCTTCGCCTTATATTTATTCAAAACTTTAAAATTACCTCATTTGACTTTTCTGTACTTCGTTTTTCTCCAAAATATTACGTCAAGTAATAATATATGAACACGCTGTCTACTTGTAGCAGGAGCTCTATGATCAACGCTATAATGCTGCCACACTGAAATACAACGCCATAGACGCATGACATGATACCCCACCCAGTCACATTATACTGACACTGGGACGACCGATTCTAGAAATACCTTTTTT
Organism: Cyrtodaria siliqua; assembly: GCA_037043455.1. Classification (NCBI taxonomy): domain Eukaryota; kingdom Metazoa; phylum Mollusca; class Bivalvia; order Adapedonta; family Hiatellidae; genus Cyrtodaria; species Cyrtodaria siliqua. The sequence continues at coordinate 229,059 of JAWPHD010002168.1, forward strand.
TTGTGCTGAGTGTCAAGCATTGGAGCGATATAAACTATTTGGTAGATTGAGACCACGACCTCCAGCATGCGAATAGAACACTCTTACATTACATCACAGATGTAGCCTTGTCTTAAAACACCTATCAGCGAGTGGTTCCGGAAGTCAATTACAACACTGCAAACAAACGCGTTTACTTTTTTATGAACTTCTTTCACAGTTGGTTGTGGATTGCTTTTGTTTCAAAGATGCGTATACCAGAGGTCTATGCCGCTTTAGAAAGAATTATTTAAAAGAATATGACATGTATCTTACAAACAGTGCTGCTTTCGCGCATATCTATATCGATGATTGACCGACGGTAAAGTAAGCGAAATTTGTCTACACTGATGCTAGACTGACAGTAAAGTAAACGAAATTTGTCTGTATTGATGCTAGACTGACAGTAACGTAAACGGAATTTGTCTATACTGATGCTAGATGTTTTGACATGTGTCAGTATATTTAAATCTACTATTATTTATAGATTTGCATTAATTTATTCGCAAGTATGTACCTCATGTATGCATATAAATACACACACATATATATATACGTATATGCATACACCTATACACACACATACACATATATGTATATAAAAAATTATAATTTCAAATATTCACTATTGTTTAATGTATAGACACGTATCTATATACTCTCAAATATTCACCATTCTATATTATGTTTAGATATGCTACACATTATCTGTATACATGCATCAATCATAAGTTCTCAGGTATATACACATTTGCAGATATACACACATATGTATACAAATATGTACACACTCACTGTATGTATTGTTTTGTTATATGATCCTGCTATTGTCATAATAAACCATTCAGAATATGCATGGTTTACTTTTCTTTCCCGTGTTGGGGGTGGGGGCGGGGCGGGGGGAGTGCGTGGGGGAATAATTATACAAAACATTTTCTGTAACATATATTATACCGATAGGAAAAAAATACAAACTTAAAAAAAGCTAAGAAGTAGACAACAGTGTTTTACTATGATGATTGTTATTGTGTCGTTTAATAAAAGTCTATATATTTATTGTCCTATTTTACCAATGTTTATATATCGACTCCACACGGCTTCAAATGGTTTTACTTTTAATTTTTTATATGCTGCATATGTTTTTTAAAGATATCTAGTAATGGGGTTTTGCTTTTGCATCTTTTGCTGATATATACAACGTTTGGCTTGCATGATAATTTTGCTCAAAGTGATATCGAATTTATTATTTCCAAATAAGATAATTGTTTCTTCCCAAATTGTCAAAGTTATGTTACATTTATTTCTAATGTACATTAGATATAAATCTAATGTACGTTATGTTACATTTATTTCTAATGTATTCTGCAAGATATGACCAAAACTGTTTTACAACTTCAAAATTCCAAAACAAGTGATGGATGGTTTCAGGTAAAATATTGCAAAAGCTGCACATACTATTATATAGAATGTTCATTTTTGTTAGTAATTAGTTAGTTCCCAGAATTCTATGGTTGATTCTATGTTGAAACCAATTTGAGAGTAATTATGGATCTTTTGCTATTTTAAACTGTATTGAATGAATGAATGAATGTCTTTATTTATAGAGGGTGACCCACTTAGCCAACACTAATTTCCCTTGGGGCCCTCTGCAAAGTCATACATATACATGTACAATGTAAAACATATATAACAAAACAGTGATATTTCCTGTACATTACTGCGCACACAGATATGCAAATACACACGCAAGCACACATATTTACAACCATGTACACATTCATTACTAATATATATATACATATTTATATACATGGTTTGAGGTAGTGGTTTGCATAATGAAGTATATAGTTAGGTACGGTTAAAACTTCATTCTTCCATTTTATTAATGTCTTGGGGTAAATATTTGTTTTAATCAACAGATCATAAATGAATATACAGCCTCTTTAGTATGTCTTTGGATTAGTGATAGGATAAGAGGGCGTACTGAGTTTGGACTATTAACGGGTAAATAGGCTATATTAAAGGTTCCCATTTGTGTTTAAAGGGTCATTGATTAATAAAATTCCTCCTTCGAATCACTTTCTATAGAAAACGCTTGAAACTCCGACCTTAATATCTGGATTATGCCATACATTTACAACATGAAATTGCTGCCCTGAAATCGGTTTCACGTGTTCAGTAAGTATTTTTTAACAGGTATTTATAACAGGTATTTTACAAGCAAAGTTTTACGCAAGCGTAAAATAGCTGCCGAGAGGAAATAGCATATATCTGGGTAGGGACTGGAAACGAAGTTTAACATAATAACATATCAAGTCACGGGTTTTAAAACAATATTGAAATAAAATTGACGTAAACACGCCACAACCGTTTTCGTTTCTTACCAGACACATTCTTCCCGAGTTTTACCAAACATTTTGAATCAAGGTTTGCGACCTCGCTTCTCTCTGTTAAAATACCTTGATTTGCCTTACTGGGTATTATTCCATAAAAAGGTATTATTCCATTAAAATACAGATTTGCACTTATTCCATTTCCATTATTGCGTTTCATTCATTATGCTCCGTAAAAAAATCCCGGACGTGAAGATCTCGGAAATATTGCCGCATTCTACACTTTAGTAGACTGTTCTACAAAAACGTCATTTGAGGCAATAAAACGGCAAGCTTTGAACATTAAAAAATATGTGTTTATACCATTAAACGGGTTCCGTAGGAATTGAAGTTGTAATGCATGCTTATTGTTGGCTACATGATTCACAGTCTGTTAACCATAGACATATTCTAAAGCCATATAAGAGTCAGCTGCCTTCGGCAGCTGAATAACAGAAAACCACTTCTTTCCAAATGGGATTATGTATTCTATATAAATTTCGTTTTATAAAACCACTAACAGAAAATCAACGTGAAAACGGGGCACATTTTTTTCACTTACTCAGTATATTTAGTATCTGTCTGGAAAATTCTACGAATCCAAGTAGTATTTAAAGCTGACATAATTTTTTGAATATCAATCATTCTTTGGCCCCACACTTATGGTCTTGCATTATAATGGTTCGTTTTATTTTATCATTTGCATTACTAGTGTTATATATTTGTATCGACGTGGTGTGTATAGAGTGTTCACCAATGCACAAACTATTCACAAGTCATCATTAAAACTTAAGGCAACAGTCGAGTATTTCAAATTATACTTGTTGTCACGTTTGAAGCATCTAAAACAGTTTTTTCCACTTAATATGCATTTATTCGTAGGGTTTGCAATCATTCAAATCAGCCCATTCGGCTGAAATAATGCAGTCATTGCACAGTTTCAAAGATTAAAAACACTGAATGCAAATTAGATTAATTTACGGAAGTCAGTAACGTCCATGTTATTACTCCTAGATTTCGTCTCTAGTTCAGTTCATCAAGCATACAATCTAATTATAAAAAGAAAATACGAAAAGAGAACACGTATGAATAGAGAAATATAAACTTGGCGCTTATTGCAACCAAACTATTTTATTTATTTTTTGCTTTTCAGACAAAATTCAACTTTAAACTGAATATGTTCTATATCCGTGAAATAGGTAAATACAAATACCTTCCTTTTCAAACTCGGTTGAGAAATCATTTTTTTACGTAGGAAGTTTTCTTAATTTACCAAATGTTCTGCTGTCCCAGCAAGAAAGACTGCGGGAAAAAGTGGATTGTTAAATATTTATTTCTCAATAATATTTCTTGTCAACCGATTTTCAAAACAACGGATTTGTATTTACCAATAAAAGTGCCAGATACATAGAGGATCTTACATGAGTACTCCTTCATTATTGAATTTATTAAACGCGTTGGCAAAATGATATAATGCGAGGCTCTTTCCGAGCATTATATCAGTTTTGCTAACGAGTTTAATAAATTCAATAATGAATGAGAACGAATGTTAGATCCTATTTATCACACAACTCACATATCGACTTTTATTGCATTTTGCCTGTCGCTTTAAAACGCGAAACCGACAAAAATCGTGGGAATTGGATCATAGTCATTATCCATTTTTTTTTACTTCGTATACTAGGCTAATTTGCATACTTATATAACTATATGGTATATCGAAAAAATAGAATGGTTTTATTCCACTCCAACACCGTAAGTTATGTGATAAAATTATATTTAAACTGTGTACGTCTTCTTGAACTACTCTTGTAATTGCTGAAAACACCTCGGCTGAAACAAGCGACCCGAACATATCCCTTATTTATTTTCCTGGTACCCGAGCCATATAAAGTATGAATACGTATACTGGCTCTCGGACCGCGGACATAACTGCGACATTAGGACGAATCCGTTACGTTGGGCTTAAATCTATGTATTTTCTTCTTTATAAACAGCTATTGTCGTCATCAGATGAGATATAAAAATAGTAGAATCTCTGTTAATGGATGTTTTATTATGTAGATGGTAAACTAAAACAATACCAACTCCATATATAGGTGTATTAATAATAAAATTTCTTAATAATTGTTATTATTCGTCGGCCGAATCCGACGAATATATTGGTGATTATGTTTGATAAGTGCCACTGGAAGGAGAAGAAATTAATGGAGTACAATTGTTATATTCCGGTTTTACTAAATTAAGCAAATGAACTGACATGATAATAACATTGCGCTTGGTTTAACACTATAAGACGAGTGTTACAAAGTATGTACACTTTCGGAATAAAACAGCTTTGTTTGTATTGTGTGTTTACCAAAACTACGATCTCCCAAATACGTGTCTAAATACGGCGCTTTATTCATCTATTGGTAATTGGTTACTCGGGAACCAGCCTACAGCGATAACTTCTATTTTAAGAACACACTGATGCCCCAGAACCAGCCGATTAGCAGCTTAATAGAGAGCTATTTTTAGAACAGAGCCTATATGGTTGTATGACTGTCTTGTAGGATTATTATGCTAATTCTGAATCAACACAGATCAAGTAAAACATGCTCAGAATATCATGTAATTAAGGCGGATTGATATTTTACTACTTCAATGAGATTTGTACAAGCATAAAAAACAATGCCATGCTATTTCACCAAATATATTGATTGGGGTTCAGTACGATAACGTGACCTATCGATAATAGCAGGTGCTTTGGTACGGATATTATCGAACCTACAATTGATGTATGAAGACAAACGATGTAGGTGATCTATATTTTTATATCATATATGATAACGCATATCGCATGTATACATTTATATATTATTTGAGTAAAACATTGTACAACATTACAAAACGTTGTCCTTTGTTTATTAATATATATCGTACCGTATACATGGTATAGTACATTCTGCCAAAACCATAATAACAAACAGTTTAAAACAGTTTGTTATTAGATCTGCGATTCTGCTATAATAATTGCTTGTATTATATATAAAGATGTAAAATTGCATACGTTTTAATTAACAATGCATCAAATGAATATTTAAACTTACGTACTAGAAAATAAATAAGTAATTGGATCCGCGCCGCGCGTACATCCATCTATTTGTAAAGTTATACTAAATGATAACGGATTGTACGGTACGGTCTGATAATGGGAGGCTTTCATCACCAAAACATTACTTATATTATCTACACTATTTTATTTTATTAACATTATTACATCTGTAATATATGACACTGAGTGTTTTACTTAAGAAATAAAACATTTTCTGCGGGTTTATATTGTCCCAGATAAAAACCAGGTGGGCGGGACTTGAAGACCATCGATACCAAGGGCCGTAGGCCCACGGTTTCGATGTGTTTCAATACCCAACCACCAGGTTTTGATCTCGCACAATCTAAACCAGCTGTAAATATTTTATTTTTATCTGACATGAATTTGCCAGTGTATGTATTTTATACACACATTTTAGAGAGACTGAACATAATACAAACACATTCTCACAACTTACATTGTACGTCAATCTCTCAGCACCAAACGAAGAAAATATACAGCTCTATCGTGTTTCGAACAAGTTCGCTGCTTTAAAATAACGTAATCGTTGTTTTGTATGTTTTCCGAGGCTGATAATCGTTTAAAATTACGTTCTAACGGTTGAAGGACGTGACGTCAGAGGTTTATATAACTTTTTTTAAAAATCCTCAATAGCCAGTCAGCATAGAGTATTTTCATACACCATGTTAGATATTACTTTTACATTATAAATTAATGGTATACGCTACAAGCTTCAATAATCTTCGTACCCGAGCACCTGCTTTTTCCGATAGTTTTGGTTATAAATACTAGCGACGAAATGATGCTTTGCATCAAAATTTTCTTGTATCCTATGTTCTTAATATTAAAACGTATATTGGAATAATAACGAAATATTAAATATTCATGGAATAAAATCACCACACTAAACTTGCTATCCTGTAATTACAGATTATCTTCACGTCGATTTTTATCTACAATTTATCACTAAAGTCAAGTATAAATGTGTTACATTCATTGCTAATTTCATGTAAATAACGTAAGCCTCCAATTTCATAAAAAGAATAAATGTTAGGGTAGGTGTCGTATTTGTTCACCAGACGTCAGGCCTGTGATCCTTGTCTAATATATTGATGCGATCTTTCGCCGCTTATAAGTCAAAAAGCAATTTCCTTGAGCTTAGCCATACATCAAACAACGATGCGTATATAATATCCATTATTGATGTCCGTTTCATGCAGGGAAAGATTCGCCTTTGATTTAAAATGTGGTGTATTAGAGTAATGATGTGTGTAATTAATTACGATCGGATTATTTGATTAAATCGAGTGTGGTGGTGTTTTTTCTTATGTTTTACATATAATACTTTATCTACTGTACCTTCTTGAAATAAATATGATAGTTCGCACGTTATCCATCCAGATAAGTTATTACCACTACTGAACAAAACTTATAAGGCGGCATGTATTTTTTCTAAATTACATTCTGTACAATGTTTATTGTTCAAACACTTTTTTTCTTCAAGGTATAAGATATAGGACATCGTTCAGAAATATGGTATAACAAAAAGCAACCATACATTTAGGTTGACCATCAGACTCATTTCAATACGCTTCCTAAATGTGTCTGGCTCGCTATAGGAAAGCAAATTAACATGTAAATATAGATGTACAACTCTAACTGGAAAAGTAACAATCAAGGATTACAGTCAACCACTAACACACACAGAAACAAAGAGCAATTTTAAAGATGAATAAAAGGCCAAATAAGACATCACAAACACAAAAGGGTTGACAATAGGGCTACCGCCTTGGAACGGTCAGTGGCAAGAAAGGCCGCTGTTTTTTTTTTAAAGTTTAGGCTTGATTTCCAATAAATAAAGAATCAGAAACTACTCAGAAAGTGATTAAAACTATGTGAAAAACCTATATTTACAAATGAATAAATGTAAATTAAAGGACAACATTTAAATTGGGTAAAAAACTGTTTTGTGATAACAAAACTGAGGAAAGTTTTCGAGACACGATATGTTGCATACTGACTGACTACAAGCCGTCTAACAACATGTTTATAGAGGTGTTTAGTGCTTGCAGAAGTTTCTTTAAATGCTAAACAGATTATTGTGTGTTGCCTCCTGCAAATCAGTATAATTAAGATCAAACGCTTACACTGTATTTTAAATTGAATAGTGTATTGGAATGTATTATGTGTCGTATGGTGCTAAACATATGCGGTTGCTATAATTTTGTGTGACACGGTACATCGTGGGAGGTACCGATTCCAGTAAAGCATCTTCAACGGCGTTCATGCCCCTTGTATTACTGCATATCTGTCTGAGAACATTTCAGCTTTAGTTTTCCTCTCGGCAGGATGGCAATGCTTGAAAAGATATACAGGATATTTGTTGTTTTGGAGTGAATAACATATTTTCTTTCATCGAGAAGTGAGAAAATATAAAAGTTTTCTAACTTCGAGATGAAATAAAATATGTTATTCTCGACAAAATAACAAATTTCTTTTCATTTTATGATTTTACAAACAATTATTTAGGCAAGTTCAGTAACTAAACCGTTCTACACACCTGGCTACGCTCCCTGTTCACGATGACGTAACGAAACGTTACATGACGTCACCTTTTTTGAAACCGTTAACGTCATAGAAATAAAGTAAATAAATAAACAGTGGATTTAACAGTATAACAGTTGGAATATCTGTTAGATTTTAACTGTGCATTTGTGTTGGTTGTACATTAAAAAAGTAGTCCCGGCAGCTACTGTGGAAATAAAACTCTATATTCCATAGTGTGGAATGTCACTTTTATTTCACTGATAAAACACAGTATTTCATTGCTTATCATAAAATAAAACATTTTACCTTGCAACATAGGTTTCGCTTTCAATGTTTCTTTTAATAAAGTTGCATAAGACATAAAGGACTGTTAACCGAATTAAACAGTGCAATAACTCGGCGCTTATTCTTCGATATACAGAAAATCCATATTCAGGAATGAAATTCAAATGATGCGTTTCGTTAGCTGCATAGTTGTGTTTGAGCTGGGTTCTAGTACCAGGTGAGGCACAACACTTTTCACCACCTGTTATGATAGTATATTATTTTGTAGCACGGTCACTGAACATTCCCTTTGTAATAGGACAGGTGTAAATCTTTTAATTGAAAATAACATCTGTCAGAATAAATGGTGTACTACAACTACCATTATTGGAAGTCAGAGTATGACAGGGAGCTGAAATGGGCATGCTACAAAACAAATAACGTATGGTTTCATTTCGTCAATGAAACCATACTCAATATATTACTAGTGCCGTGTGTGCCGTGTGGTTGCCGTACAATTTCCACGTATATCCAATCGATATATACTCCTCAAAATAAGTTAAGGTACGCAAGAATATTTCTCCACATGCTTACCAGTGAAATTGACTACATACCATTTGCAAACGGTTACACATAATGTGTAATCAATGTTGCATTAAACCGGACATTGTCAGGTTTTCTGCATTATATGAAAGAACAAAATGTTGATATACATTGTTCTGTTAATTAAAAAGAGTCCGAGTGTTTTCTGATAATTTCTAAAAATAATTAATTGCCCCAAAACAAGAATACTAAAAGTTTTAATATGTTTTATCATTTTTTTCATTACGTTTAATCAATTCCAATGGCACTATGGACGCGAAATTTTAATTTTCCCCGAATTAGACTAACCGTTGATAATTTAAATGCATACACCGAACGGTTTTGAAAAACGCTGATTTTTTATCCCATCCAAAATGAAGTAAATGTTCAAGACCTAGTTGCATATTTGGCACTGCACGCTTATCTGTAGAGTTATTCTAAAGATAATAGTGTGTTAAGGAATCAACAGTCATGAAAATAATACGAAATAACATTTTTGGGTAAAAAAAAAGCATTTTACAAAATCTGAATTTTCAAAAAAAATGTTGGTGCAAAATGTTCCTTAAGAATACAGAGACACGAAACAGTTTCCATTTTTTGAATGCAATGTGTATTTAAACGCAAACTTTAATCTAATTGAAATAAAGAAGGGATGGTCATTAACTTACTTTGAGGAGTATAGGTATATAGTGAATAATCTAATAGCACAGTTCGAAATTGTCGTCACACAATAAGACTGTAAAGTTCACGAAAATATCGTGCCATTGAACAATAGAAGCACAATCACACTGTCTGGTACGTGTTTCGGTGTAGAGCTTTTATGGTACGGTGTATTATTTTCAAGATGGCGGACAATGTTTACGTCGGAAGGTCGGTGCCAAATTATTTCACCTGGATTTTTCATATTCATCGTTTATATTACATATAATCGAACTTGAAGTATCGAGGAAGTTCCAATGTCTTGAATTATTCTCGACAATCTCACAAATCTACGGTTTTAAAATCACAATCAGCTCTTATAACCAGTGGTTTCCCATTTTGAAAAAATGAATCGAGAGATGGTCACTAGGAGTCATTTAGAGGTATTCTGACTCCTAGAAGGTGCATACATATTCGAATTCTTCTATTTAGTGTGCATGCATACATCATTTGACCATATAACTTGCAGAATGGAGATGTTTTTTTGGATTCGAATTCACGATGATACGGTGTGTACCCAATGCGATTTTACTATGGTACGGTGTAGTCCGAGCACATTTTGACAGATATTGGTACGGTGTATTCTCAAATGTTTGATACGGTGCAGAATGAACTTATCTGATTTAAAAGTAGTTTGGGTAACGATTTGGAATGCTATAATATGCATTATTTGGCTGTTTAACTCTTTCAAAATATAATCGCGATCACTCAGTAGATAAAAATGCGGAAAAGTGTTTGACCTGTAATTTTAGTTGTTGTGGTTGTTTTGGAAGTTATCTTGAAACAATCGCCTTATATACAAATAAACCCTATCAGTTTACTCATTTGAGGCCAAACATGGCGCAAAACCGTATACAAACATACATTTTAGTTTATATGTTTTAAATCGCTTTTTCGTATTTAATCTGTAAAGTCTCAAAATAGCAAATGCATGAATGCTACTACTGTAAGCAACCGTCTGTGGACCTACAGTAAGCACCGATCATGTTTCAATGGTTAACGGTCGAGATATCCTCCGAATAAGTAAAACAGTTCTATAGTAGTCGACAATTTGGGTTCCATACATACTTTAGTAATTGGAATTGGTTCCGAGAGGGAAAACGTCAATAATTATAGTCATTTTGCAAAATTTTTGAAAACTTCAACATCGTTAAAATACTCGGAATATATTAAACCGATACTACATTTTAAAACAATAATAATGACCCTTTAAAATAAGTTGAAGAAATGCTACCAAATGTTACAGATGTACTGAGAGACATGGCTTCAAATGAACACAGTGATAAAAGATGGAACTTTTCCTATAAAAAGATGCGTTTTTACTGTTTATGGACGTAATGAAATTCTATTCTTGTGAAAACATCATCAATGAAATAGTGTTTTCCACGGTAAATAGCCTCGGTTCATGAGTGGACCAAAGCACAGGGACACACATACGCCCCTCTAGCGTTAAATGAACCCTTTTCACATGTTTCGGACAACTGCTTGTCAGTGTGTTTAGGTCCACTCATGAACCGAAGCCATTTAACGTGGGAAAGACTTTACCCAATTCTCCAAAAATAGTTTAAACGTTTCTCTGTATTTCATTGATAATGTGTTTTCACAAGAATAGAATTTAATTGCGTCCATAAACAGTGAATGCTGTGATTTCTATAGGGTCATTCCTTTCTTTTTCACAGGAATAAAATTTAATAACGTCCATAAATAGTAAAAACGCAATATTTTTTTAAGAAACAGTACCATATTTTATCACTTTATTCATTTGAAGCCATGTTTCCAGAGCCCATATTTGTTCAGTTCATATATAACAGTTGGTAGCATTTTTCTATTTCTTGTAAAGAGTCATTATTATTGTTTACAGAATGTGGAATTGGTTTATAAATATTCTTAGTGTTTTTAGCAGTGTGTTGGTTTTTGGGGGGTGGGTTGAGTGTGTAATAAGTATAAAGTTCGCTATGTCCACCGCCATATGCATGCCATCTTCGGTATGGTTAAAATTGTGTACTATTGAGTTTATGAATATTGAGTTCTGCTTAACCCGGGGCTAGTGGGGCGTGAGCGGTAGCAAACATATTTCACTACCGTTCATGAACAGTCTCAGACAAACCGAGACTGCAATATTTCGTATGTATCTTGTTCGGCCGTTTCCAAAGGTCCACTCTCACACTCTTTGTTTAGCTAAAGGACGTTCACTTTTTTTTCTCTCGGCACCAATTCCAATTATTAAATTATGCAAGGAACCCAAATTGTCGACTGCATCTTAACATCAAACATGTCATATGTTAGTTCTTCCTCGGTGTATTCTTTGTAATCATCAGTGTCGTTATCATTATCAGCGTACTGCAGTTGTTTTTGTTTATATTGTCTAGTCACTCTCGTCCACTTTCAGGAATAGACAATAAGATATTGTCACTTCTGGAATTATTCCAAAGTTTTCAGTAATCAAATCATATTTTCCAGTTGTTTCATTCAGAGCTTACGTTTTCGGAGGATATCTCGACCGTGAACCTTTGAAACATGACTGTAGGTCGCCGACGGTCGCCTACAGTAGAAGCATTGATGTATTTGCTTTACCGATCTCATTTTGAGACTTTACAGATTGAACAAATAATCAGATTAAAAAAAAAAAAACATAAAAAATAAATAAAATGTATACTGCTTTACGCAGTTTTTAACCTAAACTGATAGTGTTACACTCCCGTGTTTTATCGACTGGAAAATCGTGATTATATTTTGAAAAGTTTAACAGCAAAACAATGCATATTACAGTTTTCAAAATTGTTAACCAAAACTACTTAAAGCAGATAATACATACTGAAAAAGGGATCCTTTGGAAGCAACAAACAAGAGATAAAACCAGCAGACTCGGTTTTATTGAGTCTGTTCGTGAGAGGTAATATTACGTGCAACACATCTCATGCCTCCTAGCACCGGCTTAAGCGATATTCTACTTTAAAGCCACACAGATTGGGCTTGATAATCTCAAAGGACCAGTAAGTTATAACACTACTGATAGGTTCGTTCTACACCGTATCAAACATAGTGTCATCGTGACATTTTTCAAACCCAAATGGACGGACTCGAATATGTATGCACCTTCTAGAATCAGAATACATCTACTATGTCTACATGACTCCCAGGCACCCAAATAGTGGCCATCTCTGGATTCATTTTTTTTTCAAATTGGGAAACTACTGGATGTTAGGACTGATTGTGGTTTTAAAACCGGAGAACTGTGAGATTGACGGGAATAATTCAAGACATTAGACTTTCCTCGATACTACAAGTACGATTATATATAATATAAACGATGAATATGAAAAATCCAGGTGAAATAACTGGGCACCTACCTTCCGACGTAAACATTGTTCGCCATCTTGAAAATAATACACCGTACCATAAAAGCTCTACACCGAAACACGTACCAGTCAGTGAATCAAATTCAATAGATTCCCGATCTGTTTTCGGACAAAATCATAGACGTTTATACGAAGGAAACCTATTTTTAGCAATTTTAAGCAAGCTTTATCCGTCCTATCCCATCATAACCGTGGTACTTTATGGCTCATGGGAGTCAGATACACTGGGACGCAATCCTGGTTGAGCCACGGTTTGTTCTACGCTCTTATTTCAATTTTGATCAAGACTTGTCAACGTAAATGTTGTTATTAAAATGTTAAACTGAAACACTATAAAATGCGTTCGTTGAGGGCATCCTGTCGACATTGTTATCAAATTGATCATGGTCCTTGTAAAATGTGTTGTTAACTGTGGCGAAAAAGATATGGATGCGTTTGTTTATAAGACGGAAAGGACAACATGTGATGACTTAAACATTTTTTCGCCTAATTGACCTGTGTGTGATGGCTGACAGCTTTAAGAATCATATTGCATTAAATAACTGTTTGAATGCTGGTCAGATACTATTCAATATGTACGCTATTTGACAACATGTTACTATAATTAAATGATACTGCATCAATATGTCAACGTTATATTTTTAATTTAAGAAATAAAATATTTCCAGCGGGTTTATATTGTCCCAGATAAAAACCCGGTGGGCGGGACTTGAAGAACATCGATACCAAGGGCCGTAGGCCCGCGGTTGTGATGTGTTTCAAGTTCCAACCACCAGGTTTTGATCTCGCACAATATAAACCCGCTGGAAATATTTTATTTCTTATCTGACATGGATTGTTATATATTATTTATATACACATTTTCGAGAGATTGGACATAATACAAACACATTCTCACAACTTACATTGTACGACCATCTCTCAGCACCAAACAAAGAAAATATACAGCTTTATCGTGTTTCTAACAAGTTGAACGGAATGTTGCCTTAAAATAACGTAATCGTTGTTTTGGATGTTTTCGACGTTTAAAAATCGTTTAAAATGACGTTCTAACGGCTGAAGGACGTGACGTCAGAGGTTTTAATAGCTTTCAACAACTGCTCAATAGCCAATCAGCATTGGGTATTTTCATAAACCATGTTAGATATACTCATTATACACTAATCATATTGTGACCTTGGGTGACATTCGATGTTTGGTCCTTGGATTTAAAACATACAAGCAGCATGCGATTACTCAACCTCAGTAATATATAGATAATATGGGGCTGTTTCTACCCCGCCCCTCCCCCCCCCCCCCTCTCACCCCACACCCCACTTTTGGTACGCAGTATTCAGGACAAATTAAGAGAGTTTTCAGTACCCACGGCCCGGGTTAAAATAGTATTCAGTACTCGGGTTATCCATGTTAAATAGTATTCAGTACTTGGGTCTAAAATGAAGGAGTATTCAATACTCAGCTCTAAATTAGAGAGTTTTCAGTACTCGGGAGTGGGGGGAAACACACAGTAATATGGATTTAGAAATACCAACCGTTGATTGATAGGAAGTTGTTGACACATACAAGACACATCATTTTACACATTCAATATTTTGGAAAGTTGAAGTATGTGTCTCATAAAACAATACGATGACCAATACTTAAGTTCAACCTTAGGCGCGAACATGACAGTTGATCGTCTTTAGAAAATGGTCTAAGAATCACTATATTCATGCAATGTTCGCGTCGACACGTAATCTAATTCTGAGGCCTATCGTCACTGTTCCTTACACCTTATATATTTCCATACATGCAGTTAACAGAAAGGTCGATGGGGTAGATCCTTACATGATGCTCATATATGTTAACATTTTTAAGGTAGTAGTGACAAGTTTCTTTAAGTTTTGTTTAATTTTGTAACGCACTATTTCTTGTAATGGCAGCATTGCTCGGTTATTTTAGTTTATCAATTTTGTAAGTCACCTGCACGATGTGTTACAGACGACAACTTTTATTCTAATAGCATAACGCAATCAGAGAGGTGCGATTTTATGACTTTAATATAAAATGTTTTGTTGGGGACGTCAATATCCTCTACAAAAAGTTCACAATGAAAAGGTATTACTAAAGTGTAATTTCCTCTACAAAAATTTAAGTATCACAATGAAAACGTATTTACAGCATAAAGTTACAACATTACATGCAATTCAATACAAACGTTTATTATTTAATTTCAAAGTAGCAGACATTTTATTTCGCCAAAGTAGGTATTTGCCTCTCAAATGCCGGTGATTTTCTATTTCCAGATTAATATAAATACTGAATTTCAGACAAATAAATCACAACACTGAATGAAACTATGCAATATCTCAGGCAGCCAAATGTATGCGATTTTATTCACGGAACTCGTATTTTATAACAAATGCATTGCATTATGATTCAACCTCAAGGTTGTCTTCGTATTAGCTGCAAACATCAGTAATATATCGCAAGGTATTGAACATAATTATTGAACGATTAACATTATATACATGTAACGACTTTATCGGGAAATGTACAGCATATGTGATAGAATACGGAAGATTGTGCCGAATCATCGTTTTCGAAAGTAAATAGTGTTATATGCGATTTTGTGCAATATTGTCGGCATGGTCCATTGTTGTTTTAAAAGACCGGAGTTATGTTATAATCGCAGAATCAAGAGAAAATATCCACTTTGTTGCTCTGCACTACACTGTCTATATAGGCATTATAGGTGAAGAGACAATTGAATGCATGATATTCCCACCCCACTGAATTAATTGGAATTTGGCACAACTGTTCCTAAATCATTGTAAATGTATGGAGATTTGATCAGTAAAATATGAAATCAAGTCAAACTCTAAAATGTTACATCCTAAATATATATATTGCGTTATCAGCTACAAAATTCAAATTTACCCTTAATGCTCTTAGCCAATTACAGCAAAGTAGAGATAAGGGTAAGGAAATGTATTGTTCAGCAGAGTTACCACTTATGTACATTATATAATGACTCTCCACCTGACTATTGCTACACTTGAACCCCGGCCTTTAATGAATATATATACCTATATATACATATATATATAACCAAAGTGTACTTGAGCTTGTAGGGTGTTCAAGTTCAAGTGATTTATATGTCTTTAGATACAATTTATTCTCTCATTAATAACATTCATTAGATCATCAGCTAATCTGTTGATATATATGTTTATTGAGCGGTAGCTAGCATATTTCACTACCGCTCATGAACAGTCTCAATCAAACCGAGACTGCAATATTTCGTATGTGTCGTGCTCGGCCGTTTCCAAAGGTCCATTATCATACTCTTTTTTTACTACGAATCGGTACTGTTATTAGTTGCTGTCCTTTGGAATCTTTGAGACATATAAGAAGAATTCCGCTTAAGCCGGTACTATGGAGCGTAAGAGGTGTTGCACCTTATATTATCTCTCATGGAGCCAAAGTTGTCATATTCCTCTACAGTCTCAATAGAACTAAAGTTGTCATTTTCCTCTGTTGTTTGTTTTTATTGCTAGCTAGAGATCCAAGTTTCATAATTTTTATCATACGCGTGCATTAGCAATACTGTATTTGTAGTCGGTACTTTTTAGATAAGATAAGATATTAAAATCAAATCAATATGTGATTTTGCAATTTATTATATTTTCTAAGTTTAATATATGGTGTTCTCTAGAGTTTTAATTATATATGTAATAATGTTTAATCAGTTTTATATGTGTACTTGTTTCTTTGATATTAAACGTGTGTACCATGTATTTTTTTTATTATTATTTTTATTTTATTTGTTTTGTGGAAACTTTAAAAAAATCGCTTATTAAGTCGCTCCTAAGGTCGCGAAATATTAATACGTCAAACAAGTCGTGCATATGTCCCAATACAAATATAATAACCTATAAAAACATACCGTTCGTTTTGAAAAAGATATTCAATCATATATACAGTCAGATGTAACTTCACAGATTTCTTTTTTGTTTCAGCATAATTATCTCGATTCAAACGCAATCCTTCATTTGCACCTTTCATTGAACTACACATAGTCGTTCTTGCGAATATTCAAATGTTATCCTATGCAGTAATTCTTCAACCGTTATGTTCAGTCTCATATTTTTCAGACAGTTAATTGGGCATTTTACGCTTCTAAATGTAACACGATAACTAATGCAGTAACGCATTACATTGATGTTACGCTACATTACGCATTTACATGTTCATGTGTCACTTTATCCAAGGAGACAATTAATTATCCTCCAAAAAAAATGTATCACACAATGACCGGTAGGGAGCATTGCATTGCATAGCTATACTTTTTCTTGTGTTTTTTATTCAGTTTTCTTAGCAAATAATGTTTAATATATTTCCTCATATATCGTGTTATGTCACAAAAACTAAACATACACAAAGTTATCATTTGTTATACATATTCATTTCTTAATCAAACTTTGCATATCTGCAATAAAAGCAGTGACGTAAATACTGCTAAAAGGCTGGGTATGCTTATTAAAACATAAAATGAAATAACTGACGAATTATACGGAAGCGTTACAAATTAGAGAATTATGCTATACAATAAATTGAATAGAAAATGTTTTTATATTATAAAAGCCATGAATATATGCCAGATACATATTTTTAATACCTCCGTGTACCCCTATACACTGTGCTAACGCTAAGCATAAAACAGATAGCCTTCCGATCCAAATGGTTTATTTATAGCACAAGTATTGTTTATGTTAATACAATAATTGAGAGATTCACATACCAAAGCCCAAAGCTTATGTTTTTATTAATCACTGGTTTCATTTAAAACCTGGGTACATCGGGCTATTTAATGCAATCTTGACGGTAATATTATACACTTATAATTGACACAAAGTCTTCATCGTCTTCTTGGAGGTTGAAAATAAACATACTGAGTCTGTGGCTTTAACTACTTTCTAGAACAGGCGACACATGCAACAAAAGGCATCAATCTAGTCTAAGTAGTTGTCAAAATGGTTCTGTGTTTTTCATGTTGATCAAGACTGTGTAGGCGTGACATGAAATTCGATCGAAGTTTTATTTTATAACAAATATGTTTAGGAATAAATATTTTTATATGGTAAAACTAAACTTTTGGTTTTCATTTTTTCCCCAATTAGTCAAAACTATTTCAGACATGCAGAAAGAGACTGGGAGTTAGGAAAAATAGGTTCCTGGTAGAAGTTATGATGACATATACATTCAATTGATACTTTTCTGTTGAAAAACATATTGTCTATTTTAGAATCAATTTAACTTTTCAAGAAGGAGGTACTGCCCACGCATGCACTATGTCTCAGTAGAAATGGCTATTTTACCGTCTGAAAATACACTGATTCTTGCACTTTTTTATACGCGTATTATGGTATGGGGTCATCTGTCCATAATAAATTACTCATTCCATGCGATAATTTTGAAACTGTAACACCCAAACAGGTACATTGCGGTTGGAGAAAGGAGGAACCTTATTGATTTCCCTAGGTGTGAGTAGGAACACTTGTTTTGGGGTCTATGAGGTCAAAAGTCAAGGTAACTTGTATGGAAATATGCATTCCAAACGATAACTGAAACCATAACACTCATGCAACTTCTTAGGTACATAACCCTTTGTGAGAAGTGAAAGGTGGGTTAAAGTTGAAGGTCGTTATGACCTCATGTGGCTATATTTATTCCACGTGATAGCTTCGAAAACACGACACTCATCTTGAAACTTCATAGATACATTGCCCTTGGTTAGGAAAGGAACTCTGATGATTTTGGGCTCACTAGGTCAAAGGTCAAGGTCACAATAACCTCATAAGTGTATACATATTCCAAGTGATAACTCCATGAGTATAAAGAAATATAAAAAGATCGGACAGGGAAAGTAGCATTCAAGGTGGACAGCCAACCACAAAACACAGAAACAAACATGCAAACAGACAAACAAGAAGGCAAAAGTAACAATAAAAGCAAACGACATCACAAACACAAAATAGTTGACATTAGGGCTACCGCCTTCGAACGGTCAGTGGCAAAGTAGGCCACTGGGCGTTTAAACCGGTTCTAGGGTGCACCAAACCTCACACTTACCCGACTGCCATCCAATTAAAACAGGACAGTGTAAATAAAGAAATCCCCGGATGATCTAATCTCTAACTTACAAGGCAGCATCAATAGGCAATATAAGTAAAACACAAATATGCTCGTGTAAATATAATACAAAAAAACAATAGCCTAGAAAGCCACAATGAAGGTACTCAATGACTTGGCAGAAGCCAGAGCAACAAAACCTACTTTCATGAAATTTTAGGCAAATTTCCTTTGGTAAGGGAAGGAGCACTATTGATTTTGAGGATAGAAACTCAACAGGTCAAGGTCATCATGACCTAATATGCACATAAGCATTCCAATATTTGATAACTCCAAATAAGTATACCCTCAACCGTCATAGATATGCATTGTCATTAGTGAGAAGAGAAGCCTACTGCTTTAGGATTCAGTAGGTCACCATGGATACTTCAAAGACCGAATCTTGAGAAACATTCTCCTATCTGTAACTTGTAAGTATAAGGCCATCTTGAAACTTGACAGAAATAATACCCGTGTTCAAATATTGACTCCTATTAATTTTACGGTCAGTAGGTCAAAGGTTAATAATCCTGCAACTATTATTGTTCAGTCAACTTAAGTAAAACTTCCAACGGTATTTTCATTACACGTGCATAAATAACTACCACGTGATACATATTACCACGTGATACTTCTATTTTTCCATCGTGTAATACCAGTTATTGTTAAAAAAAGATACTCTGAACATAGCTACATTTTCATTCGTAATTGCTTTATTTAAGCTTATTATCGGAGCCCCGTGTTGTTCCGGGGCCCCGTTTTGTTACGTTTGAGGGGAAGGCAGAGGGGTAGAACTCAACAACACAAATTCATGTTCATTTTATCATTTTTTGTTCATGCTCATTAAAGGTCTTCATCATGACCCCTGCATTGTTTAAGGTGCCATCTCGCTTATATCACTAGAGCAGTGGCAGAAAAACTATCACGTGGCTCCAGCGTAAACGGAGTGTCTATAATATAATTTGCAGCAACTCTGCAGTTCAGGGTGAGAAGGTTCTAGGCCCGTTCTCCATATTTTATCTCGATGTACATGGAGGATGAGCCTGGCATGTTCATCCCTGTTAGGTGCCATAAAACATTTCATGTGTTGGTGCGCCTTAAAACCCAAATTCAATTCAATTATTATCGGAAGTCTTCCAATTCAAAATGTTTTCTCCATTCCGAGCCATGCCAATCGTTGGGAAATAAAAGGCATAGCTGTGAATGGCCAATGGATGTCAAGATGAGGTTACAATGAGCGGTTGTTCCTTGGTTAAGGGTTCAGGGGATCCTACGATGTCCGAGACGGTCTGTGGTTGAATTTCATGAGTTGTAGCTAAGATGTATACCCGTAATACTGTTCAAGTCATCATACCTTTGAATTGAATTAATTTGAGTCTTATGATTATTATTTAACTTAGTTTTAACACATATTTTATCGCACATTTTGACGTGCCCCAAATAGGAGGTCGTGACTTTGATTTCATAAGTGTCATAGCATTTTTCGGTGAAGAAATCGGATAGGTGAACTACATTTTACAATATTTGCAGAATGCTAGAGAAGGTATAAAGTATGCGTGTGAGCGTGATTTAACCCAAAATCGCGCGAGACTTGACATGTATGAAAATGCAGGACAGCCTTTTATTCATTTTTTTTTATTTAATTCATAAATATTACAGAAAAGAAAATGTAACACATGTTTCTTCACAGAATACTCGTACCCGTACCATCGCGATGTTTTACTGCTTTTACATCAAACAAAAACAGCAGTAATACTGAATATCTAAAGTCTCAAGAGACTGATCTTGAAGGATGATTGATGTCAATCAAAATACAAATTAAAACCGTACTAGTATGCTTCGTTTTCATGTGGAATGTGCATAAGCATTAAATTAAACACATGCTACCGTTGGTTACGTTTATATACATGTATAATGTTTGTGAAAATTTTTGACGACTCAATTTGTTTTTGTTGTTAAAGCATTCGTTTTATTAAATAAATAGTAACTCTTCTTCAAATGTTCGAACACTTGTTCCTTTTCAAAAGAAATCATAGAAATACAACTGCGATTTTTCTTGTAAAAGAACAAGTGTTCGAACATCTGAAGAAAAGTTACTATTTTCTTAATATTGAATTAACTTTCATTTGGAAAACTTTACAGATATTAATATCATACATATTAGTTTATAAAGGGGTTATATTGCTAACAGATATACTTCGATCTGATTTAACATGAGCAAAAACTGGCCGAGTTGCCCGATTTCTCAAACAAATTAACCTGTACGGAGCATGGTCCTAATCTGTCCATTGAATATAAAACTGAAACACATGGTTTTAGTCGTATGCGTAGTTTTGCCTGTGTTTTTTTTCCAGATGGCATCTAGTCCCTTTAATATATTGAAATAGTGTGTGTACAGGTAGAGCCTCATTAATTAATTAATTTAATTCAAACTGAATAGGCGCTGCCCCCTGTCATTGTGATAGTATTCATGGAAACATCTGCAGTGTCCTGGTTAAAGTTCGATTGAACAAAATACTAGCACATGCTCTAAAACATTAACCGTGCCACGGAGGTCCTTTCTCTCCATTTTACTTGTGTCATTGTTTTAATGACCAGGGAATCGACTGAACAGCAGATGTACATTAGCACCTGACCAATATCATATGCGTGCTTTAAAGTTAGTTTGGTAATAAACGTAATCTTGCATTATTGTGTCGTGTTCATTATCTCCCGATAACAATATTATAACTATGACCTTATTAGCACGAGAGGCAAGTCGTTATTGTAGTTGTGTTCTTTTATTTTATATAAGTTACATTCATTTATTTTTTACATTTGTGAACCTTTTTTTTTCTCACTTTTTCACAATTTATTTTTTTACATATGTCACCAAACGTGTTTCATTTGTCGTATGTTTTTACATATGTGACTTTTTTTTATATGTGTAACCAATATTACATTGATGACGTTTTTTACGTTTGAGGTTCCTACAAGACTCTAAGAACATCCAGAACAAAATTAAAATGCCAACGACTAATTATTTCTCCTTTCAATACACAAGCCAAACATAAGCACACATAAATCCCCCCGCTTCCCCAGCCGAATATTAAAGGAACTAAACTGATTCAAATTAATGTATTATTTATACCGAATTAAATATAGAGATGATTATAAATGTATGTTTGAAAAAATATGTAATTATTTTTATACGCGAATTCGTCTGTTCCTGTAAAATGTCATTTGCATGATGTGGTCATAAATATTGCAATTCTGTCATTTAATTTCGAAAGACTAGCACAGTGACGAATCAATAATTATGCTTAAATCAGTATTTGTATTCAAATCACGGCTGAATAATTAAGAGTGTTACATTACTTGTTTAAGCTTATGCATTTCAGGGTTCGACATTAGGCATTGTCCGATAGGTTTTGGCAACCCAGACTTGGGTCCGGACAAGTTGATTCTGAATCCAGGTTGTCCGATCGGGCAAGTAGAAAAGAAATTATAAAACAAAATCAAAATGAAAACCCACGCCAAAATACGCTGAAAACCCACGCCAAATGACAAAATTCAAACCTCACCTTAGCGAGTGTTGTCTAATAGGAAGTGATTGTAAACTAGACAGTTTTGCGCATGCGCGGCAGGATTTTGCTGCCGATATATATAGATAGTGTATATATATAGTTGCGTGTCGCAACACGTTGCTTGGGATCCCTGTATTTGACGTTTTATTCTCCCGATTTTGAATGACAAAAAGCATTCCTTATGTTGTGAAAATATTGTTAATAAAATACAACAAAAGCAAGTTGTTTAATTATACGCTAATCATAAATTTTACGAAATAAAAATCGCTTGAACATTTTGCGACAATCACATACGACCGCTTTGCGGATTGTGTACATGTATCACGCTTCATCGGATCGCAATCTCTGAAAAGAAATGTTTTATTTTAAATGTTTTAATGCCTTTACAGTAAAACATTGAGATTTCATATTCGGACAAGTTCATTATAGGTCAGGACAAGTGGATTTCTGAAGTCACTTGTCCGGATCAAAAGTTAATGTAGAGGCCTGCATTTGCAAACATTTAGAATCATGAACTATTTTAATAAAGTCCGAAGGAAGTGATATTAAACAAAAGAATGAAAGGAGACATTTGGAAATCGTCGAACACGACAGATTAAAAAAATATGCAGTCTCGGTTTGATTGAGACTGTTCGTAAACGGTAGTGAAAATTGCTCAATCCCCGGGTTGAGCAGAACTCATTATTTAAAATGCCAATAGTACAGAATTTGAACCATCCCAAAGATGGTATGCATATTACGGTGAACATGGAACCTTCAATGAGGTATTTTCACACCATTCCATAGCAAGCGGCGTATGGTCCCAGTTTCTAACAAAACGCTTTGCACTAAACGAGAAAACAATTGGCGAAACACGCAAAATGGAATTTAGCTTGGAGCAGAGGTTATGAAACCTGTGTATCACAAGTAACAGTCAAAATTCTAAAGTAAAAAGCATGCAACATATCCCAAAGGTGATTAAACAATACTCATAACCTTTAAAGACTGGATTAGTGGAACCACCTATTGGAAATTCAAGTAAGAAACCAAAAGTATTTGAGAATGTACCACCGATATCTGTAAATATCGGGCTCAGCGATCTCCAAAGATCGGAATGAATAACAGTTCGGATTCGGCAAACTCAAGACATGCTCAAATGCAATCTTTATGCGTCCAATCTTTTAATTATAATTCAGTTTAATATTGAGAAACCCATTTAAATTACGATACTGTAAATTATGAATATCGCGCAAGAAAATAAGTTCCTACATAATAATAGTAAACCTTTTCAACATCACGTGACACGTCATGTGTAAGTGTAAGGTCTTAATGTGTCAAGTGTAAATATTGCTTGTTGTAATTAGTACCGTATAAGATAAAATAGACAGCATCATGTATCAACGCATAATCAGCTTGCCGTCTATATTCATAGGAGCGGGATACATAGACTATGTTTTTTTCTTTTCACTCGTCAAACACCAATTAATCATTCTGATGATGTGGATGTAATGATCTATTAGTACTGTGATATTAATTGGTCTCATTTTATCGGCAGCAACTTATCATACATAAAGCACATGCAGCTTTATAGGGAAGAAAGCCGATCTGAAAGTCTTTGGTGAGAGTAGTGCCGATCCAACTACAAACGAAAATCATCACAATGTGCTTCAGTTGTGCACATGCATCACATTGAAACTTCGGTTTGATATTGTAATTGGTCTGAAAACTCGGAAGATTTGTTTTTTTTTGTGTGGATAAATCATAAATATTAATTCATTTGGGGTTTTGTTGTTTGTAACAATACGTGTTTTTGGATTGTCTGTGAATTTACCAAGTCATAATCTTTTATGGATGATATGGAAATTATAAAGGGAGGTAATTTGATGATTGTTGATAATCAACACTTGCGGCTACCATCTACACAATCTATGTTATGTTTTTTTTGGTAAGGAACATAAAGAGAACATTGTTTCGGACACATTTCGGAAATTTTCGGAAATTTAATATGTTTTTGCATGTTTTAAGAAAAAAAGGGGTAACTCCCTCGTGTACTGAACTTTTCAAAAACATCTTTGTTTGGACTATTGTTGGCAGACTATCAAAATATTTTTGAAATATGATTAATGTGTTCCTGTTGTGCTGTCTAGACAATCAGCATAAACATCAGCGGAAGGTTCTTTCTTTGTTCAGTATATTAACTTTTAATCTTAATCAATTATAAAAGTTTACATTAGTTACAAAACATTAAAACCTAGGAGCATCAAATGATTAATTATTTATGATGTATGATACAAGAACAACTAGCCGAGTCTTCAACAAATAAACTATTAATTAAACAGAATTAAATCGGACGGATTACGGGGCCTTTTGTTTGTTTGTTTGTATGTATGGTATGATGTTTACGTGATTTCCAACACATACATGTATAAGGTTACCTATGACGGTCGATTTATTTTTGTGGTGGAGACAAACCACCCAGCCGTAAAAATCGACACTTCCTCACTTACAAATCGATGTAATATAGAACTGAAATACATTATGTAGACTTTATTTGTATTTGGTAGACAGCTGTAATTGTTCAGATTGTCTCCAGTCCCTATAAACGTGTCGTCATTGTCTTCCATAGGTAATGAATCAGCTTTAAATCATTTAAAAATGCTCTTACAGTCGCCTCTATGAGCCATAATCACCTTAAACGCTTAGCTTATGACATATTATTTACTTTGATTAAGCTGTCAGCAGGTGCATGCTGCACACAACTAACAGTGAAGGAGACAGTTAACAGTTCACACAGTTTTGCACAGTTTTAGATATTGAAAACTGGCAGCTGACAAAACCTCATCATTATGCTGTTGCTTTGGTTGTTACAGTTGTATGTTGTTTTTTTCCTTTATAAGGGACCTCTACTAGTTTTTTGTTCTTATAAACTGGATATGATTTTATTCACATACTGTTCTTCTTTCAAAGTTTAAATTGGATAATTGTTTTGTCTTTTTAATCACAATTCAAAAAATTTAATAGAAATAATTCAGGCAATAATTTGCCCATTTTTTAATACATTATGTTAAACTTCGTCATATATTCACTGCTGATCAAATGACCCTATTTCTAGGACGGTGAAAATTTATCACGTGACATAGTTGCATATTTAAGTGTTTTTTTAGCTAGCTACCCCAGTCCCACACCCTCACCACACACACACACACACACACGCCCTCACACACACACACACACACACGCAATCCCTCACACACACACACCCACACGCCCTCACACACACCCACACACACACGCACACCCTCACCACACACACACACACACACACACGCACGCCCTCACACACACACACACACACACACACGCACGCCCTCACACACACACACACGCACGCCCACACACACACACACACACACACACACACACGCACGCCCTCACACACACACACACACACACACACACACACACACACACACACACGCACGCCCTCACACACACACACACACGCACGCCCTCACACACACACACACACACGCACGCCATCACACACACACACACACACACACACACACACACACACACACACGCCCTCACACACACACACACACACACACACGCACGCCCTCACTCACACACACACACACACACACGCACGCCCTCACACACACACTTACGCCCTCACACACACACGCACGCACGCCCTCACACACACACACACACACACACACACACACACACGCACGCACGCCCTCACACACACACACACACACACACACACACACACACACACACACACACACACACACACGCACGCCCTCACACACACACACACACACACACACGCACACCCTCACACACACACACAGTAGGTTATACCGGAAAGAGTTTTTAAGCCCTGCTCTTCGTGTGCGCTCTGTATCTGTACGTTTTCGACTAGTGGGTGATGCTGTTCGAATTGCAAGGGTCACTTACTAGTCTATTAACATTAAAAGAAAATCTCGCCGACAATTTGCAACATAATGTGTTCTATACCTTCTACAACTACAGTAAGACGGCATTTCTTCAGCAAAAACACATTTAAGGGTCAATAGAGATTTGATAAATTAAAAGTGGTTATATGTGTACTACTGCATTTTCATTGTGCATTGTTAACTGTACCAATATTTTAATATTTATAAAATCTTAACTGATCCTGATGAACTCATATCTTTATATTCCTGCCTCGACGAGTATATGGCGTATTGTGGCAAAGGTCACCTATTTTAGTAACACAATTAGCAAATTGCGTTTCGTCATCAAGTGTCGTACCTCGTTTCACAACTGTTGCAATACTACATATATTAAATAACTTTAAAGCTTTGCTGGTCAAAACTGAAACAGATATTTTCTCAGCAGATTGCGTTTCTATTCAAATCGGAGACTGATATAGTTTTTCCTTTGTTTTGTTATTATTGTTGTCTGTAGTTATTGCGTTATTTGTTGTTTTCTTGATACGGGTGGCATATCCTTACTGACACCAGTGATAAAATATAGTTATTAAGTTTCAGGCATGCCAATTATCAATTTTCGCAACTGAGCCAAAATCTGAGCCCAACCCCAACTCTCCCTAACCCAAATTGTAAATATTTTTCCTTGATTCGTCTAAAATTATTTAATGTAACATAACTCAAACCCATTATTCATTTATTTGTGTGTAACAGTTGTTCTTTTGCAATGCAGCTGAGGTGTAATGCGTGTAAATACCTTTTGAAGAATGTGAATCTAATTTTCTGTAATAAAATCTTAGTACAAACTTATATTATCACGCTTTTCATTTCAAAACATTCATTTGTTGTTAGCCTCGTCCCACGGAAGGGGACGAGAACCGGCTATGAGGCTGTCTTCCAAGCACTTTACAAAAGCATAGAAATGTTTCTTTTGTATGTTTCTCTTTCCATTCTCTGGGTTATCGTTACATGTACTAGGACAATGTGTTTTCGAGCCATTAAACAACGTTTCAAGTTAATTGGAATAAGATGATGCTGTAATTTGCATTACTATGAATCCGTGGTGTCAAATAGTGCATACAGTAAACGGTTTCGACACAAAGTGCACACGTTTAATTACTAATGTTGAACTTTAATTCATTTGAATGATGAATTGGAAACATTTCATAGTGTTTTGTTTTGAGTTGTTTTGATATAAAGAACGAAGATAGGAAAGCGAATGGGGTGAATCAATTCGCAGGCTGTCGAAACAAAAAGGGATGTCATCAACGGAGTGGCACTTACTTAAAATAAGTAGAGCACATGTTTGTTTTTCTAATAGAAAAAAATATATATATTGATAGATGTGTGTTTTAAAACTATGTACAAAACAAAATATGCTTTGTCTATTGTCTTAACCCATTTCTGTACGCAACAAAAAATAAAATAAATAGTGTAGTAATTAAACCTAGACAGCTAAATACACATGTTATGACTTCAGTTCCTATGAGATGTGTCCTTATTTAATGGCATCACTGGATACCCACATTTCACCATAAACTGATACCGAAGTAGAACGTTTAAGTGTCCAGTGCACTTCGAATGATTAAAACAACAACATACTAGTATAGCATGCCACATATAACAACGTATGCGCTCAATATAACATCAGTTTGGTTAAAACCTTCTCAAAGAAACCGGCTGAATAAACTTACAATCTAAAACAATATATGACATTGTTATACATCAAATGATTATATGAAAATATAGATATGAGTCGTAGATTGTCTTTACCTTACAGTGGGTGTCTAGAACATTGGTTGACCCGAAATTATTACATACATGGTAAAGGAAAGAATATGTTAGTAAAAAAATGAGTATGATAATGGACCTTTGGAAACGGCCGAGCACGACACATACGAAATATTGCAGTCTCGGTTTGATTGAGACTGTTCATGAGCGGTAGTGAAATATGCTAGCTACCGCTCACGCCCTCTAGCCCCGGGTTGAGCAGAACTCAATATTAATAAAATCAATAGTACACAATTTAGTAAGACAACATAAGCCTACCTAATATAATATGATTAAATAAGTGTACATTTACAGTGAAAATCCTAGCGGCAGCATTTTTTTCACTCACTCACTCACTCACTCACTCACTCACTCACTCACTCACTCACTCATGTATTACATGGGGCCTTATGACGACTGCGTTTTAAAAAGTGTGTTTGTTTTGTTTGTATGGTGTTTTAGGTCATTTTCAACACATGTAAGATTATATTTGACGGTCAATTTTAAGGGATGGAGGCAGACCACCCAGTTTCCTGGATAAAACCAGTACTGTTCACCTCCCGCCATCCGTAGGAATCGACCCTTTCTCACTTACAAATCAAGCTCCAAGTGGGATTTGAACCCGCAGCGGTAAGAGGCGAGAAGGTTTACAACGCAATGTCGTTAACCATTCGGCCACGGAGACGATTCATTTGGTTTGATTTGAATGGAATTTTACATTGTTTTAGCACTTGCTTTTGAAATTAAAACAATTTGTTTGACTGCATGTAACATGTCTTTTTACAAAATGCAAATCCCCAAGGAGGGTGGAAGTGGAATGTGAGTCTAGTAGTGTGTTTGTTGGTGGGACGCCACCACTAAAATCAGACAAGCATTCTTTTCACTTCTTGAATTAGACCTCGTGGTGTTTAAAGTCATGAAAAAATGAAAAATCATGATGTAAGAAGTCTGGAAGAGTGAAAAGTGACGAAATATTGAATTGAATGTTTTTAACGGCTCATCAACACAATAAAGGTTTAAAATTTAGAGCCGCCCATAGAGAGGCAAAGCTGCATAGGAATCCGGGAACCTGCCCTACACTTCCTAACGAATTTATTCCTATGTTTTTTAATGTGCTCGGATGATACACGGGACCGTGCAGTTTACGTCCCCATCAAAGGCACGACGTAAGAAGTAAATAATGTAAAAAAAAAAGTATTTAAATCTGACGGAATGAAGTCGGAGCTTAGCCGAATTGGAATAAACGGCACGCTACCACAAAAGGTTATATGACCCGAACAAAAATGAACAGGCCCGCTCTCCAATTACTTCTAGATAAAACATATGCAGAATAGGAATAGAACCTTCTCATGCAGAACTGTAGAGCTGACCTGCAGAACTACAGAGTTGTTGCAAATTCTATTGTAAACACTCCATCTTTCACTGGAGCCACGATCATTGTTTTCTGCCACCACTCAAGTAGCACACGAAAAATGCAAGAATAACGATTAAGAATTTTAGTGAACTTGGCATGACTTCTAGTGTAATTTTACCCCGTTTAGACATGAAATATTATCAACATAACGTTGCGGTGGCCGATTGGTTAGCATCGGTGCAACTCTTTCAAAAGGTTTCGGGTTCGAATGAAAGTACAGTTATATCGCACATTTTTAAAACATACTCCCGTAGAAGTTTACTCGTGGAAGGTATTTTGAAACTATGCTTTCTTTCAAGTGGAGTGTAAACTGGAAAAGCCGTCGATCCCGTTGCAAAGAGAGTCATACCCCTTGCACGTTAAAGGTTTTGTGTTTTCACAATCGTAAACCTAAGCCTTATCTCTGTGTCGTGGATTCATATGTCCCAAAATAAATTAATAGTTGGGAAAAAAACATTTAGACAGTACTACAGTTGATAATAATCCAAGAGCTTTCGGCTTACGCCTTCATTAGGGGTACACAAACACGAAAAGAACAAATACAAAACAAAAAGACACTAAAATACACGGCAGTTTAAATAAAACTCTTTTAGAATCAACTTATCGTTTGGCAGTGTTGCAGGGACTGAATAAATATATATATATATATATATATTTATTAATAAAATATAAAAAAAAAAGAAGAAGAAGAAGAAGAAGAAGAAGAAGAACGAATACCCCCAATACAGGGTTTGGAACTGAACAAAAAATGAAGAAAGACAGAAAGTGTAACATGAAGTGTAATGAACCCAAAGCAATAGACATTACAATATATTTATAGTAACACACGCTCGACTTCTGTCTGTTACACACAAACACTTATTGAAAAATGTGTCATATTAACGCAACCTTTTGCTTTCCGAGGTGAATCGTGCCGCCGCTGGGAGTTTCACTGTACATTGTTTACTTACAATTTGTGTACACTCTAGATACATATTTAAAAACAAATATAATGTGTTAAAAAATTAAAAAATAATTTAAAATATGGATTTTATTGTCTAACCCTTTCGCTGCCAAATTGTAAATATCGTCTGCTAAAATTTAAATTCAAACCTTCCAGACATATTTTGTATATAAAGTTTTATGGAAAACATTCTTACCGAGTGGGTACAGTGTAAACCCTGATCAGTATGCACATTATGGGCAGGTTGATCTGGGTTTACATTGATCGCAAAAATCAATGTCTTCGACAGTGGCAGCGAAAGAGTTAAAGGCGTAAGAGATAAACCTGTTCATATACAAATTATCGTAAAAACCGAGCCTAAATGTATCATTTACTTATAAATATACAATCTACAATATGGTTAACGGTTTGACAAATAATATCCATATTTACAAAATATGCATGCAAATATTCGTACCTCGATTTGTCAATTTTAGTTTGAAACTCCTAGGAGAAGAATGGTCTTATAGAAAACATAGCACCAAAATGCAATGGCACCGTATGTCCGCACTGTACCACGATCTATATCAAATGGGGCAATTCATTAGACAATAAAGTGGACAATACACAATATAACCATAGCCGTTCTAGTTTCATTCCCTGGGTAATTATTATACGCCCTAGGACAATGTTTTGACGAGCCCTTCAACAACATTTAAAGTTAATTGGAATATAATGCTGTAATGTGCATTTTTGTGAATCCGTGCTGTCAAATAGTGATCTCGATATAAAATTCACGCGTTTGATTACTATTTTTAACTTTAATGCATTCGAATGTTAACATGTCTTAGTATTTTGTTTTGTGTTATTTAGATATTATTATCGAATGTAGGAAAGCGAATGCTGGAATGGAGTGAATCAATTCCCAACTTGTGAAAAAAGAACGTGATGTCATCAACGGAAAGGTAACGAATATCTTGTCCCTTATTTTTTATTGATGTTTATTTTCTTTTGGAAAGGGATAGATCTTTTGATATATGTGCGTTTTTAAACTATGTACGGAGCGGAGTTTTTCCTGTTGCCTTATCGCATTTCCATAAAGAATAAGGAGGGGACAAACAATGGTATAATTACACCTAGACATCTATAGACACATATTTTATGATTTCACTACTTATTTGATGTGTTCTTGTTTAATGGCATCAAAGGATACTAGCATTTCACCATGAACTGATCTTGAAATAGACTGTTTAATTGTCCAGTGTACTTCGAATGATTAAAAGATAACATACTGGTATAGCATGCTCGTAAGCGTTCAATATAACATCATTTGGTTAAAAGCCTCCTCAATAAACAACCCAATATACGTACACGCTGAAACATTATATGATAATGTTTTACATCAAATGCTTATTAAATGAATTTGTGGGTGTTAGTCAAAGAGTGTCTAACAAAACCTAACAGTGGGTGTATAACACATTGGTTGACACGAGGTTATTAAATACGGGGTAAAGAAAATAATATGAAAGTAAGAGGAAAAAAGCATACTGGTTCTTAGCATAATACTATTAGATACATGCACATGTATAATGTTTACTTCCAAACGTGTGTGTACACTGTAGATATACATATTTAAGCACGAATGTTATATGTTAAAACTTTAAACTTGAATTGATAAAAACGCGTTATATTGTTGAAAAGTGTAACGGATTCAAATATTTATATATGAACAGTCGTGAAAAACGAACCTAAATTTATCATTTACTTATCCACAATATTGTAAAAGGTTTCAACAATAATGTATGTGACAATCTCCAATGTTCTAACTTAAATTGTCAATTAGTCCTCTAGAAACCACAGCACCACAACGCAATGGCAACGTAATTCAGCACTGTACTACTATCTACAACAAACGGGCAAAATTAAATAGTCAATAAAGTGGACAATACACAATCTAAAGGGTAGTGAGACAGGATTGACGACATGCACCACACTTGGCCCACTGGCTAGAACAAATCGATTGTATTTGTCCACACCCTCGATATTTTCAACGCACAAATTGACGTAGTAGGTGGGGTGGGGAATAAAGGTACGTCTATGAATCTGCTATAAAGTCAACATCCAATGTAATTAGCATAAGATACACTTTCAAAAGTTTAAATAATTACAAAACACCTCAATATGTATCCCGAATTGAACTGAAAACTACAGCAATTGCAGCCCACAGGGAAAATAGTCCTTGTTTTTCCAAATTTCACAACGTGTAATACTATAACCTCACTTGGTTATCCAGTCATCGTACAAGAAAAAAGTGAAGCGTAGTGACTAACTGTAGAAGTGTCAGTCACTAAACACGTAGTGCCTTCAATACTAAACGGTCATACTCTTTTCTGACAAATGTCCTGATTAATTTTTGAAATGGGGATAGCAGATGATACACATAACATAACATATCTTTCATAACAGTATTAAAACAAATATGCAATCTGCGAAAATTGGTACACCGTTAGTGCCCATAGGAATACCAACAAGCCTGGGGTGAACTGCTTTACCGTATCTAAGATGTTATTTAGAAGAACATATAACTCTCTAAAACATCTGATCAGTTATTGGCAGGGGATGTTAGTAAAGAAAGACCCATCCATGACATTATTACAAGCAAGCAAAGTGTTTTTCTTCTGCAGCAAATGTCTCCTGTAGAGACGGAATATAGTTTGCATTATTAGAGTTGATGCATTACTCGTAGTGTATCGGGGACTTCTAAGGAGCTGCCTAATATATATATGCTAAATGCGTTTTTACATTTAAGTAATTTATTTATTTGAGGCAACTTGAAAAAGGTTAGTTTGAGTTATGACGTATTTCATTAAATCTTAAAGTTTGGTTGTCGTGTTTTTTAGTATCACATTATCTGAACAAACTGTACACACTTCTTGCTGGATGTGAATCATATCGAGGCACATATTTACGCCTGTGTACACTGTTTTATCACATAACCTACGGTGTGGAAGTGGAATAACACCTTTCTATATTTTCGATATACCACTAGTTTTATTATAAGTATGCAAATAAGCCTAGTATTCGCAGTCAAAAAAATCGATAATTACTATCATCCAATGTCCACGGTTTATGTCAGTTTCGTGTGTTAAAGCGTCAGGCAAAATTCAATAAAAGTCGATATTTGATAAATAGAGTCTAACATTCGTTCTCATTCATTATTGAATTTATTAAACTCGTTAGCAAAATTGATATAATGCGCGGCAATAGCCTCGCATTATTTAGCCTCGCATTATATCATTTTGCCAACTCTTTTAATAATTCAATAATGAATGAGTACTCATGGAAGGTCCTCTATTTACGGGATCATGCATCTTGATATTGGACAGGTATATTTCGAAGAAAACATATTGGTAATCTTATGAGTAGTTTTACGGTCAACAGGCCCGATGATAGATAGACGAGCGCGTATTTTCGTCATATGTCTTCGAAAATTGTGCACGATGCTGTTTTTTTCTGCGGCGACTGGTAGAGTTTATTCTAATATCATGATTATAATGCACTGATCACGGAATTGCTGCACAATAACTGTGTTTATATAACGTTGCAGTCAAAACTGTTCTACAGTGACATTGTCCAACTCTAAGTTTCAATTACTACATTTACTACTTTCGTGGTTTTAGATGACAGCGTTCTGTAAGTGTTACACATTCTGTAAGTGTTACAGCGTTCTGTAAGTGTTACACATTCTGTAAGTGTTACAACCTTCTGTAAGAGTAACAAATTCTGTAAGTGTTACAACCTTCTGTAAGTGTTACACATTCTGTAAGTGTTACAACCTTCTGTAAGTGTTACACATTCTGGTCGACTAATGCATCTACATTACCGCTGTATAGTTTTGCCTTTGTGCCGTTTATAAATACTTCAAACGCATAGAAATATTTGCGATTGAATTTTGCATACTTGATAGATTTCTCGATTTCAAATGATTACATTTATATACAAATAAAAATATATGATAAGAGAGGCGAATTTAATCTGACATTTTAACTAACCGTCCTCAGGTGGAATGTATCTCATGCTACATCATATGTAAAAATGATTGGTGAATTCAAGGCCTGATTATATCTTTATTGTTGTATTTTCGCGATATTAAAACTGCTGAAACACTTAAAGAAACTGACATGAAATTGATGGAACTTAACAAGTCAAGGGTAACGGGCAAATAACATGGTAATATCGAACACCTTTGCCACCAAACATAGTGTCCTGGAAACCATAAATGTGTAATTTATTTCTGAAACAATACATAAAACCGTTAAAAACGTTACCTATTTAAAACCTCTTGAAGCTGTATTGATTTGTTAGGTGTTTGTAGAGTTGTTTGGAAAAAAAATATCAGGAACCTACGCAATTTTTCAAATTGATACATAACCAATTTACAAAAAACAGATAAGCGTATACAAACAAAACAGTAATATTATTTATGTGTGTGTATGTACATTCAATATATAAGATTTGGTATGTATCGAAAATAATTCAGAAAAGAATAAATCAATTTTATGAAATCTAGACCCGTGATTATTTCAACTTGACATATTTATAAGACAATCAGAAACAAATAAGGGCTCACAGTGACATCTTTTATAATAAACATTGTATAGCATGTAAAAATCTGAATCTTAAAATGAACGATTTATTTATTTCGGGATCATCCCTGTTCTTATCTTGACATTTCTGCCTTGTTCCTTATCACCAAGTTGCTTCTATTTTCTAGTTAATTTAAGCATATTTACCATATATGTCAGTTTGTGATAGCCCAAAATAGTTCTGAAATTAATTTATATACAAAAAAAGTAGATCAGAATCACGATAATAACATTTTCCAAAGGATTTGTAGTCCTAATGGAATTGTGTTTTATTTATACATTTCGAGAGATGTAAATCGAGAACAAAAAAGCGACAGTGTCAGAAACATTGTCTTTGTTGAGGATAAATATAGTACTGTAGATAAATCATATGTACAATATAAGGATTGTCAATTTCAATATGTTATCCAGATACCGATAAGTCTTATTAAATGATTTGATGACATCTGTTTGAATAGTTGGTGAAAGATTCAACATTAACTCTCTTTCTTAGAAATACAAAACATACAAAACACTATATAATCATAATCAAATGCCAAGCAAAACAATGAAAACCGCAATCAATAAATAACAATCACTTGGCAACCAACTCATTTACTAGACAGTAATCATTTCAAAAACATCTTTAAGTTGAATTTGTTTGTTTTTTAATCTTTTAATAGTCTACTACATTATATCTCCTGAAATAAGGCAACTGTATAATCATTATACAAATTGTCAATTTATGTTGTTACTTAAAATATGTAACCATCTCTCAATGTTTCAAGTGCTAAACCATGTTGATGTAATTGTATTGCTCTGCACAAAAAGACAAGACTTTGACAGGTGGAGTGGATTATCAGAAAGTTATTTTTACACTATGTGAGGCGTACCTCTTCAAGAGAAAGCAGAAAAATCGGTCACTGCAAATAAAATATGTTTCTGTAAAATATGTCTGCAAATACAGACTAGATATCCGTCTGGTATTGTCATCAATCCAATATACTTAGACTCCTGATGTTTGCTTTAATTATAATCGAAATGTGTTTTCTTCTGAAAGTTGAACAGTCTTTAAAATATAAAGAGAAATAATGTAACAGTATCAGTTGACATACATAGTGGATATAGTATGATTTAAATATTAAGGAGATGAATTTACATACGTTTTCATCGAAAGCTTGTTTTCAAACCCTGTACATGTACTATTGAAACATTGGTCATCACATTTCTTGAATACAAACTGTTTAAACCAAATATTCATTTTATATACATGTATCTCGTTTGATTTTCGCAACACAATGAGATTGATGAAACTGCCGAACTCAGCAATTAAAAGGAAAATATGGCAGACACAGCTTATAGTTAGTAATTGCCAACAACATTCCTTCAGTTTCGGATTTTGTTTGTTTGTATGGTGTTTTACGTCATTTTCAACACATGTAAGGTTATATATGACGGTCTATTTTTTGAGGTGCATGCAGACCACCCACTTTTCCTGGGTAGAACCAGTACTGTACACCTCCCGCCATCCGTAAGAATCGACACTTCTTCACTTACAAGCCGAGCTCCCAGTGGGATTAGATCCCGCAGCGGTGAGAGACGAAGATTTACAACGCAACGTCGTTAAACATTCGGCCACGGAGACGTAGTTAGTTTCGGATTTATAAACACGTTTATGTACAGGTCACCGTATGAGACGAATTAAGAAAGGTAGACGGGTATATATAATATATAATCCGCAATACTTCCAACAAAAGGCACATTTTACAAGAGATGTTCGCCAAGGTATATATAAACTTGAACCAGCCATTTATTTCTTAGTGTGCTAAAGATAATGTATAGTGAAGCTTGTCGATGTTCAAGTTGTTTGTGAGGACATTGTTGCACGTGCGTGCGCAATGTATGTGTGTGCGTACTTGGGTGAGTGTGTGCGTCTGTGTGTGTTTGCGCGTTCATGTGTGAGCGCAGCGTTGCTTTTGTAGCGTCGGTAAATAAAGTGAC
Organism: Cyrtodaria siliqua; assembly: GCA_037043455.1. Taxonomy (NCBI): domain Eukaryota; kingdom Metazoa; phylum Mollusca; class Bivalvia; order Adapedonta; family Hiatellidae; genus Cyrtodaria; species Cyrtodaria siliqua. The sequence goes on from JAWPHD010002168.1 coordinate 266,410, forward strand.
TTTATATTCGAACATATATCGTTTGTAATACTATTGCCATCGTTTGTGAAAGTATATTAGAAATTAGAAATAACATTATCTGTCTATGTTACTTACATGTATACATGTTGCGAATCCTAACTCGATAACTACGCCATGAAAGTCTTAACTAGCCAGATAAATCATCACCTTAATATAAAGCCATAACTAGCCAGATAAAACATCGCCTTATTGTAAAGCCTTAACTAGCCAGATAAAACATCGCCTTAATGTAAAGCCATAACTAGCCAGATAAAACATCGCCTTAATGTAAAGCCTTAACTAGCCAGATAAAACATCACCTTAATGTAAAGCCTTAACTAGCCAGATAAATCATCGCCTTAATGTAAAGCCATAACTAGCCAGATAAAACATCGCCTTAATGTAAAGCCTTAACTAGCAAGATAAAACATCACCTTAATGTAAAGCCTTAACTAGCCAGATAAATCATCGCTTTAATGTAAAGCCTTAACTAGCCAGATAAAACATCGCCTTAATGTAAACCCTTAACTAGCCAGATAAAACATCGCCTTAATGTAAAGCCATAACTAGCCAGATAAAACATCGCCTTAATGTAAAGCCTTAACTAGCCAGATAAAACATCGCCTTAATGTAAAGCCTTAACTAGCCAGATAAAACACCACCTTGGTGTAAAGCCTTAACTAGCCAGATAAATCATCGCCTTAATGTAAAGCCTTAACTAGCCAGATAAAACATCGCCTTAATGCAAAGCCTTAAATAGCTAGATAAAACATCGCCTTAGTGTAAAGCCTTAACTAGCCAGATAAAACATCGCCTTAATGCAAAGCCTTAAATAGCTAGATAAAACATCGCCTTAGTGTAAAGCCTTAACTAGCCAGATAAATCATCGCCTTAATGTAAAGTCTTAACTAGCCAGATAAAACATCGCCTTAATGCAAAGCCTTAACTAGCCAGATAAATCCGCCTAAAAGTAAATCCTAAACAAGCCAGATAAAACATGGCCTTAATGTAAAGCCTTAAATACTAGATAAAACATCGCCTTAATGTAAACCCTTAACCAGCCAGATAAAACATCGCCTTAATGTAAAACCTTAACTAGCCAGATAAAACATCACCTTAATGTTATCGCTGCTGAATCGTCGAATTATGAATTACCAACTCTTATTTCATTTTACGCATACATGCATATAAATATACTGATATTTTAAGTATGCGTGAATAAATCTAGACGTTTAATCGGTACACATGCATTAATAGTTAGTGTGACTTCAACACATGGATACAGTGTTTGGAAGACAGGTTAAGTTCCTCTAATATATTGATTTCGGGACGTTGTATTTGATTTCAATTTTAAAGGGAGTGACTGTACACTAAAAGTAGATATAGAAGCCGAACCGGAAATGTAGCTTTCATAGAACACAGTGTCCTAAACCTTTATTTAAAATAGCACGTATCCATATACGCGTTGCTTAAGATAATATACAATGAACTCCGTCGTAACACAGCTGTAATGAATGGCATACTACAGCAGTTTACACCCAACAATTGAAGACGATTACACAGTGGATACAGAAGATTACATAGTGGAACCAATGATGGCAAATATGAGATGAACGACATATACTTTATGTCCGAGATTGGACAATAACATACTCCACTCATACTAGTTAATCTCAAATCAGCCTCAATTGGACACAATAATAATATATCGGCACATTGTCTTTATATATATAACAGCATTTTGCACTCAACCCAAATGAATGTGATGTAGAATGACAGGTAATGTGTGTCCGCTGTTGGACAATAACGGAGGATATGATCAACTGTATCCATTCCAATTCTACTCAAATTAGTCTCTGCAGGATACAATATATAAGATAAACTTCGTCCAGTTAGCTTTTTTTGCCTGTTATTTTATGATCGTACAATCTGCTGTAAGTTGCTATCAAATAACGTGCAATGTTGTCAATGTCGATTTTCCAACAGTAGGAGGTTAATACGTATAGCAGTTTTAAAACACTATTTTAGCATAAATACAGTGTATTTATACTATTCTAGTTTAAAAAAACAAACAGAAAAAGGTATAACATATATGTAAGTATTGAATTCGCTATTTTGATCTTATATGAAAAAGGCAGCATGAATCTTTCCGAACCAATGACAGATCGATCAAAGAAATTATTTTAGCATATGGTCATATAATAACAAAAGTATAACCGTTTGACAACAAGTTCAAACAAAAAGTTAATAACCTTTCCGACAATACTTGTTAGACAGTTTTAACAAGTACGGGACATCAGTGTACACAATTTTCAAAAAAATAATCTAGGCAAACCTTTGTGTTTCTCTTATATAAGCTTAAACTGATTACGTGGTCCGAGTATTAACTTCCATACCCCATCCAACCCCCTCTCCAAGAAGCGAAAAGAGGCTGGCTGGTGTATGAAATAAAACCTTAATTTCGGCTTTAAAAGTTTGCATATTGTAAAATTAAAACATTTAATAGGTAATTTTAAACAGGTTATCGCATTATTTCAGAAAAAATGTTTTTAAACGTTTTTATTGTCAAAATATCCGTTATACAATCCTGCTACTATAAACTAAGAGACACTGTCCGTCAGTAAGCAGATATTGAGCACAACCAAATAACTGTCTGACTTTTATTCAGTGAAATGTATACATGAAAACATGAGCTAGACATGATAGACCCAAAGAAGTCTGTAGTAATATATTCGTGAGTTTGAAAAAAAAAAACGTTTTAATTATTATTTCTGCTGATCACATGACTTCCATTAGCGCATTAGGTTTTCTACATAGAATTCATTGCGTAATATGTATGGGTCAGATTGGAGCGAGTTGGCTATTGCGCGGTCACTATTATCATCCGCGAGCGTAATTTTAGTTTAGGCTCCGAGTTCGGTACAATTTTTTTTGTACCGCGATTGAATTTCGTCAAACAATCTTTCTTTTAATTAGTAACTATTCAATAATGTTTAGTGTGTAATGTTGTAAACGTAACTAGTGTGTGTTTTATAAGCTAAAAGTTACGGACATTGTCCCTTTAATGGAATTTAAGGCGGGGCCACGTAATGGAAACTGATACCTGATTGTCTTCATGGAACAAGTGTTTGCGTCCAATGGTAATCTTTGTAGTTTGTATATATTTTGAGTAAAAGGTACGAAGGATACAAAAACAACACTGTTAAAAACACCACTGTGTGCAAATAAATAGACATTTAAAAAACATTTAGTTTTCTTAGGAAATGGTAGTAATATCAATTTCACAAATTTCCGTTCAGACTTTACCAGACAACATCGTTTAAAATAAAAGCTAGACATAGTGTAGAGCTAAATTGTATGTAAAGCATGCAGCCACTAAATCCATTTCCATCGGACTTAATAACATGATCGTAGACAATTTATATGTTGTTAAAGCACTTCTACGTCCTACGTTTTAGTCCACTTAAGTTGATCGACGAAGAAACAGACATAAGTATCATGCAGCAATGTCTCTGTTTCTCTAATTTGAAAACTAGCTTTTAATGTTTCTGTCATGTTCTATTCCTAAATATGTGTAATGTAAGAACATAATATACATTAGTGAATATACATTGTTAATAGGTCACCTTATTATGCATTAGGCAGTTCAAGTTTTGTTTTTGACAACATGAACAATTATGTAATATATAGAGTATGGTCTCGTCGAGTTGGTTGATAGGAGATAGCCAACCGAGGTGTTTCAATTAGCCAAAGATATGAGATCATACGAAAGAAATAATGTTGTAGCATGTCAATTTCAGCTGCCTGTCCTACTCTAACTTCCAATAACTGGTAGTTAGAGTATACCATTTATTCTGACAGGTGTTATTTTCAATTAAATGATTTACACCTGGGCATTCTGCGTATGCATGGTAACGTCATTGATAAAAGGTCGTAAAAAAAGATAATAAAATAAGATGTACAGACCTGCTTTTATTAATATGCACAGGGTTGGTTGTCTACGAAACCACCGGTTTGTGTTTCTGTGATTCTCCAGGGAGTTATTTGTCATACTAAATGTCTTGCACATATGATTAAGCGAAATCAAATGAAGATAAACTGATCTCGTAAACTGTCTAGATGTGGCAAAATGGAAATATCAAGCAAATCACATCAAACACCGACCGATGTCTAAACGAGTATGATATATATATTCAACACCTACCCTGGACTGGAGATTCCTAATACGGCAATTCGGAAAATAGATCTATTTAAGATCGATGTATAAACATGCAACTTGAAGGTCTCACTACACAGTTAGCTCCCTTGAAAGGCACGGTAGGCACGGTAGGTAAAACTTGCGCCATAAAAAGTGGTAGTGTGTTGTTCGGTTTTAAATATTTTTAATAATTGCTGACAATTATATGTATTGCTGTTGCAAGTGAGATAAACACAGTCTGAAGTTGGATGTGCAGCTATTAGATGACACTGGCACCAAATATGACAGTTTTATGGGTGTTGAAGAAGTGTTAGAATTCTGTTACAAACTCTGGTGTAAAAGCCAAAAATAGTGCAAATGATGCCACCACTCAAATTTAAAAAAAAGATTGTACATTTTTGTGTGGGACAAAGACTGTGTTTTATAAAAAAAAAAGTGACTTTTAGCTTGGAAACTAGAGGTTCGAATTTGACGTGGATGGTTTATGAAATGCACTATTTATAATTTATATGTATTTAGTACATAAGTGCAGTATCATTGATTGTAAAAAACTACGCTGTTTTCCCTACTGTTAAAACAGTTAAAGCTTCCCGTGAGAGCATATTCTATTTATTTTCAACACCTTAAAGACTATGATACAACATGAATATACACTGAATGAGAATTTGTAAGTGTTGTAATTGTAACGAATATATCGTA